>APFE030634380.1:28252-62732 GCA_000404065.3 Pinus taeda | reverse complement strand
CTATGTATTTGTTCATGTTCAGATACGTATAATGTTTTTTTCCTCACTACACCCCAATGTCTCTCATCTTCGATCTTACGGCGTCAAGGTCACTCAACTATTGAACTTGCATTGGAGTTAACATTCACACCCTTAGACAATGGATGACGCTGCTATGACTTGATGCTCGTACTCAACACAAATTGATGGTTACCACGGTTTCATCCTGAGCTAAGTGATTTCCTTCAATCAGTGGGAAGGAAATGCCATGACGACCCTTCCTTTGCTTCGTCATGGACTCAAGGTCTTGAACCTCAACCTAATAAGAATTGTTCAATTTCCAAAGCTCGCAGAATTTGTTTATTAGAGCATACTTGTTAAGCTGACACCAAACTTACAATTCTCTATTGCAACATCGCTACACAAGGAATCAAAACACACTTAACTCCTATAGAGTAAGAGTACACTTTGACATATTTTAAGCCACACATGCACATATTTGTAGCCGCACATGCACGAAAGAAAAACACATCATATTCCTCGAAAACCAGAGATGTGGCTCTTTACTTGAGCTCCACATTGGCGAAGTCACACATACAATATAACTACAAATAGAAACCATACATATACGTGAATGGGATTTAAATGTATATTGATTAATTGATAAGGAAATGTTTACAATAATTCACATGGACCCTTTTCCGAGCCCTCTAACTTTAGGAGCTTTACTCTTCGCACTTGGTCGTTTTATACTTGGACTCCTCTTTTATTTTCTCAAACTACAAACATATATATACATATTTATTGATCTTTTCCGGAATATCTCCAACCAACACACAATTATTTTTTTACATTTTTCCCCTATGCCTAAAACTTTCTCACAACTAAGTTAGACACTTGTTTCTATTAAACATGCTCAATTCGGAAAAATATCTTCTCATTAGAATATCCTAGTATTCTAAGCGTCTAAATTCTTTATAGAACCATGACACAAGTAACTACATCAAAACATACTATTTCAAATTTACATAATTTACATTTAAGGGAAATTTATTTCCTTTTGGAAATTTCATGACCCTCTCGGGGCCTAGACAATAATGGTTACCTTGATTCTCATACATCATTTTTTTCTCCATTGTGTGTTTTTCATTCTCCTCCATAGTGTTCCATTGTTCCCCTGTTCCTCTCATATCCCTACATCTTTGAGGGGTCACTCAGCTTGCCTCTTTGATTTGTGAGGGTGGATGGGCATTATTCTCTGCCCTCACCGCTCAAATCACACCACATGGATTTTTTTATCAAGGAGTGAATTAGTTGGCGTATAATGGTAATTCAACATTAAGCTCATGGCTAGTTCTTTCAAGACATGAAATATAATTCCCTTAGATAATGGATGCAGAAGTCATCCCCTCTTTTAATCAACCATCAAAATAATAGTTTTATGTCTTTACAAAAATGGGGGAAAAATAAAAAGTGTTGTCACATGAGCATTTTTACCATGGTTGACCATTGCTAAGTATTAATTACAATTGCTAATTGGCATATCACTTACAATAGTTGAGGATTGAATATGGTTAACCAAGGTTAAGGATAGTAAACCATGCTGACTTTGGTAAAAAATGGTAGACCATGGTTGAAGGGTGTAGCGAGGAGAATATATTTCGAAAGTGCTTTTATTATTATAAATTTCATTAATGTCTTGAGGATTTTATTATATAAATATCTCATGAGATTAGAACCAATTGGAGTAATATTCTATAATGGCCAATTGGATTAAAACTATGAACACTTTTTTTATGAAATTAGGTGGAAAATATTTTAATAACCAAATAGAATATATACATGATGACCGAAGAATTAAAAAATAAGAAAATTCCATATCAATTTTTACGTTGATATTCGTCTTTCACTGCGGGCTTCAGGTGGCCAAACCCTGTTCACTGAATCCAATCACAAGTTTCGATTTTCATCATCCTCCACCCAATTGTAATTCGCCAGCATGGACTATGTGTGCTATCTATCGTCAGCGTGTTGTCATTGGGGAACCTGCGTGGTGGTCGATTGTGAATAGGAAAGCAAGCTGCATGGACTCTGTGTACTTTCCACAGGCAACATGTTGTTAACTAGGAAGCTACGTGGTGGTGGGATCTGAACAGAAAAGCAAGCTGCATGGTATGTGGTCACAAGAAATGGAGTTGTTGAAATATTGCTCACACTCTTGTTTCCCTCATAGTGCGGGTTTCTATTACACATTGTTTTTATTTAAATATTCAGTGTTGGATCACGTTCTGTGTTGTACCCCCTGCCTTGAAAATGTGTACATACCATGATTTCATGGTTTTACATTCAAATCTAATTCCCGCCTTCATGTCTATTTCATTGTCAAAATTGTGATGGAAACGATGTTTACTCGTTATCACATACTTTTATGGTGAGCATGACAGTTTCTTATGGTAAAGGCATTTTTTTATTTTTGATCAGGAACAATTTCTTTGGGTATCAACTAAATGCCATCGATGAGAATTGTAAATTTGTATGAAGAATCAATCTCTTAGGATCCTTGTAGTCTATGTAGGGCTTCAAGTATACCCATACATTGTTTTTATTTAAATCTTCGGTGTTGGATAACATTCTATGTTGTACCTCCTCCCTTTGTCTCCTCTAAAAGTGTCAGTAAATGCATTCTTCTTCATTTTGGTTGGAATCATACTCATGAGGTGTGCATTTAATATTGGAATTAGAAAGCATGATATATGCAAGGTGAACTGGAGAAGTATGAGTTATAAACAATTCCCAAATATGTACCATTAAAAGGTGTTCTTGTTATCTATTTTTTCTAGTACGTGTCTGAATGTGGCTAGTGCATTTAGCCTACTTAATTTTATTGCCTCCACCCCCTTTTCTTTAAACGTACATATTCATGGTGATTCTTAGTCATGGGTAGCCATTCCTATTCTATATTCCTAAGGTCTATAAGGACATGAGAAAAAAACAACGATAAAGACAAGAATATAATCAAGGAAAGAATAGGTATGGTCATCTTTAGAAGGTATGGATTTGGCATATTTTTTCTATGCCTCATCGCATTTGTATTTAAAAATTTAAACTACTAAAATACAAACGTGAAGGTGAAAATAAATTTTTTTGACCTTATCAAACAAAATTGTAGCTATTCAAACATGTTTATCCATAGGAAATCAAGACATCAAAGTAATTTTTGATTCCTATTATGGGTGTGTTTATGAGTAACTTAGGTGGTTTACATTTTTGTTGCCATGTGAGTAATGCTTGTTAATGGTTATCTGAAAACTCTAAAGGGAAAGCACCATGCAAAATATATGCTCTGCACCTAAGTTTTCTCAGTTAGAGGGTTCGTAGTGACCTATAGTTGAATTTTTATAGCTCGCTAAGGAACTACAGATGCCCTTGTAAGCCTTTGGGATATTTATGAGATGTCATGTGTTCGAACCTTTACCAAACTCTAGCGGCCACTGCTCAAAATCAAATTCAATCATGATAGGAAATACATAGCTTCTCGCAATGAGGCTCTTTTTATTAATATTGTTTATTTTCAGATTGGACGGACTGTACATCAAATATCTTGTCGAGAAGCCATGAATAGTAATGCGTGGAATCCCAAATACAATCTCTTGTCGTTTGCTTGAGTGACAAAAAAAATTAATTGTCTCCTGCACAGAGTGTTAGTTAGAATGTATATCTATATCCAGTCAGAGAGAGCTTTTATTTTAGCAACCTATTGAGCCATAATCTGTATATCTAAACATAGAGTGCCATTGAGATTTAAAGTGTTCCAAATGCAGATTTCTTACCATGTTTTCACCTAACAAATGAGAAGTTGTCTCTCTCCAAAATGTACTTGCTCCATGTCCATTTACAACCCTTGTGGTGATCCTGGTACTTACTCCATGCCCGTTTATAGTGTTGTTAGTTTTTTAGGTTTTGTGCCTCAAATAGGTCATCCATTAGTTGAGGTCATCCATTTTTCTTGTGTCAGTTCCCTATATCTGAAATGACCAACCATTCCTACGCAGTCTCCTGCCTATGCTCATCAGCCTCATCAACTCAATTAATTTATTTCCAGGATCCCAATCTGTCTATTCCTATATTAAATTGCATTAAATAGGAATGAAAGCATGGCCTATATTTAATTTTAGTCATTCAATTTTCCCTTACCCTACAATGTGAGATTATACAATTATATTGAATAGAGGTGGGGTGCATTATTGCCTACTGTTGTTTCAGAAAATCGTCTATTTATTGTTGTTGTTTCAGGAAAATAATCAAAGCTAAAGAACATCCAACTTCATCGAACCTCACAGAACTGAAGGATTTGTTTTTGAAGTCAACAGGTTACTCGTCTGTGCCTATGACAAAACTTGTTTTGGATCTTGTCTTTCTATGTGCCTCTACGAACATGTGTATGCTAAAAGTGAAAATAAGCTTCGATACAACTAAATCAATACCTTAGATCGAAAGAAAACCACACAAATGTGCAAACCTCCTCTTTATTCACTTTAGAAAATTTTATATACTTAAAGAAAATATTAATTTCTTTCGTTTAATATTAGACTTCCTCAGATGGTTGATAGGCTAGGTGCCACACAATGTTGTCAAACTGAAAATAATTTTCTACTTCTCCTTGTTTGAAAATTCCCTCGACAGGAATCTTCCTAATGATCTTGGTGGCTTCAATGCCAGCTTCAAGTCCTTTGAAATCTCGGACAATGAAATCCATGGTTCAATTCCTACTAATCTATACCATGGTGTAGCCTTGAGAACCTCAGCCTCGATCGTAATCATTTCTCAATCGTAACACCTATGGGAAATGCCACAACCTCATCAGGCTTAACCTGTAAAATAATGAACTGAGTGGGAATTTATTTCTAGGTAATTTATGGGCTATTCCAAATCTCACGCCTATCAGAATAAAAAATAATGGTTTTTCAGGCACCATTTTCTGGAAATCCGCAAGGCCTTGAATTTGCCATAGATACAAATTTCCAACAAATGAATCATGGGATTTTTCGCCTATTTACTTGGGGATATATGAAATTGTCATGTTCTCAACTTAACTGTGTCTCAGAATTTGTTATCAAGTAATCTTTCGGACTTCAGTGGCTGTAAAAAAATAGTGTCCATTTCAATTGCAGGCAATAACCTTCAAGGGGAAATCCCTCCTCTCGACAATCTCCATGTTCTCACATATATAGAATTATTGGCTCCCAATCTAACTGATCCTATTCCTTCTTAGCCAACAATCTAGTTGATCCTTTTCCTTCTTAGCTAGAAAATTTTAAGGTTTTGTTGCTCAACATTTCTTTCAATAACCTTTCAGGTAGGGTTCCCACTTCCTTGATTTCAAGTTTCCCAACATCAATCTTGGGGGGAAGTCCAGGCCTCTATGGGAAAGGATTGTTCAATACCTATCTTTCCGAGGATTCAAATTCAAACTTTCCCAACATTATTCTTAGGGGAAAATCCAAGCCTCTATGGGAAAGGATTTGTCAATACCTATCCTTCTGAGGATTCGAATGAATCCAGCCACAGTTTCAATTCTCATGTTTTTCTAATGAGGGTTTTCATGGTTTGATCATCGTTATTGGGGTCCTACTCTTGGTGGGATTTTAATATCGATGCAAAGAACCTACAAAAGAATCTGATACAAACCTGGAACACCCATTCTTTTCATATCACTACTTTTTGATAAAAAAACATCAATTTTTTAGAATGTGCATGAGTTGTTCTACAATAGGGCTCTGTTTTTTTGTGATAGAAGAATATCAATACTCCCTAAAAATAATGAGAATATTGTTGTGTATAGATGTGGAGTAGTGTTATTGGAGTTGATAACATGACAACACATTTTTGAGATGGAGTTTGGTGACATGATCAATGTTGTAAAATCGGTTCGAGGGAAGGTTAATACAAAGGATGGGTATGGAAGGTTCTTGACTTTAAGATCAAAGAGACATGGTTTCAGAATTAAAGTAGCTCTACTTTGCATCGGCGTGATCCCTAATTGATATTTTTAAATGAGTGGGGTTGTTGAAATGCTTGAGCTTGTGAATCCTAATGGATTATCAAAACCAACAATTCTATCATTTGAAAAACTCTTCAAGCTTTATAAATTCTTCCAAAGTCTTCCAAATAAGATATTAGGTGTCTTACATGGAATAAAGAAGAAAAAACATCCCCATTCCCCAATTTGTTGTTAAATTTTTAATGAGAATGGATTGCAAATTTGATGACTGAATTGTTTTTCCATAATTGGCTATCAAAATTCTATAGCATGTCTTTAAGCGATATTTTTTATATGCATCTATTTCCAACCATAACAAGCCATTCTATGCAATGAAATCAGTGGCTATAAAAAATTAGTGTCCATTTCAATTGCAGACAATAACCTTCAAAGGGAAATCCCTCCTCTCGACAATCTCCTTGTTATCACATACACAGACTTATTTGCCGTAGTCACAATTCTCATGTTTTTCTAATGTGGGTTTTCATGGTTGCATCCATCGTTGTTAGGGTCATACTCTTGGTGGGATTTTAATATTGATGCATAGATCTTGCACAAGAATCCGATACAAACCTAGAACACCCATTCTTTTCATATCACTACTTCGTGATAAAAACATCACTTTTTTAGAATTTGCATGAATTGTTCTACAATAGGGCTTTGTTTTTTTGTGATCGCAGAATATGTCTACTCCCTAAAAGTAAATGAGAATATCAATGTGTATAGTTGTGTAGTAGTATTATTGGAGCTTATAACAAGACAACACATTGTTGAGGTGGAGTTTGGTGACATGATCAATGTTGTAAAATGGGTTCGAGGGAAGGTTAATACAAAGGATGGGTATGGAAGGTTCTTGACTTTGAGATCAAAGAGAAACATGGTTGCAACATTAAAGTAGCTCTACTTTGCATCAGTGTGATCCCTCAATGATTTTTTTAAATGACTGAGGTTGTTGAAATGCTCGAGCTTGTGAATCCTAATGGATCATCAAAACCAACAATTCTATCATTTGAAGAACTCTTTAAGCTTTCATTAATTCCTCCAAAGTCTTCCAGCTAAGATATTAGATGTCTTACATGGCATAATGAAGAAAACACACCCCCATTACCCAATTTGTTGTTAAATTTTTAGTGAGAATGGATTGAAAATTTGATGACTGAATTGTTTTTCGATAATTGACTGTCAAAATTCTATAGCATGTCTTTAAGCGAGATTTTTTATATGCATCTATTTTCAACCATAAAAAGGAATTCTATGAAATGAAATTAGTGGTTGTAAACAATTAGTGTCCATTTAAATTGCAGACAATAACCTTCAAGGGGAAATCCCTCCTCTCGACAGTCTCCTTGTTCTCACATACATAGACTTATTTTCCATAGCCACAATTCTCATCTTTTTCTAATGTGGGCTTTCATGGTTGCATCCATCATTGTTGGGGTCATACTCTTGGTGGGATTTTAATATTGATGCAGATAACCTACAAAAGAATCTAAAATAAACCCGGAACACCCATTCTTTTCATATCACTACCTTGTGATAAAAAACATCAATTTTTTAGAATGTGCATGAGTTGTTCTAGGCTTTGTTTTTCTGTGATCGAAGAATATGACTACTCCCTAAAAATAAATGAGACTATTCTTGTGTATAGTTGTGGAGTAGTATTATTGGAGTTGATAATAGGACAACACATTGTTGAGATGGAGTTTGGTGACATGCTCAATGTTGTTGGAAATTATACCTTCATTTGGAAAGAGTTAATATGTTTGGTATGAAGCATAATTGCAAATCAAAATATGCAATATGCAATTGGAATTGTCACAAACTTTCATCAAAACATGTAACTGGAATTATCACAAACTTTCCTAAGTGTACCAATTATGGCACCAAGCACGCTGCCACTAGTTTTTTCTACTAAATTTTTCTATCATTGACATGGGCTTCTCATAGATTTTAAATTTGCATAGAATATTAATATAATATCAACCCTAGGGGATTTTCTAATATTAATAGAATAATATAATAATAATACATATTAATAAATAACTGTGATAATAATATAATATTAATATAATATCATCTACATGATCTAGGGGCTTTACTAAAACACCATCTTGATAAATTAAAGTCTTCTCACAATTTTTCATGCCCTACTGTTACATAGTATTTTGTCACGCCTCCTATAATTCCCTGTGACATACCCGGAAGTGTCTGAAACATGATCATTATACACTATACTCATCCATGTATATAGGTCAGATCCCTCCTTTAACTTTGCTTGGAAAATCTCTGGAGCTTTCCCTGAAGAAATGGTTCATGAAACCCTAAAATGAGGGTCATCGCTCTTACGAAGCTCAAAACTGTGATGATCACCCATTGCACCTTGTTAAACCAGTGATGGCATCACTATGTTCTCTCTCATACTCACGATGGAGGAGGTAGTTTCACATAGATGGGGTCGAATCCTCCTAATTTGACCTCTTCGTCTCATCCCTATGAGCGACCTCCTTGAGATGTGGGCCTAATCCTATCTTTGGAGGAGGCCTAAATCCCTCTCCCAGCCTATAAATTACCCCTCCACCATTCCCAAATGGTTGGTCTATGTCCATTTGCATCCTTATGCTGAGCTTGTGTTTAGAGGTTATTCAATAGACTTGGAGAAGGAGTGTTTGGAGAGTTTCTTGGCTTGGACTTGGATTACCACACAAGGAGAGCCTTTCAACATCAAGGCTATGGTTGTAAGCTTTCTCTTTATTATTTAAATAGTAATACAACTGCTGGTTCAAATTTCCAAAATATATATGTTCATGTACGTATTGGCTTCGCATTCCTTGATCAGCTAAGTAGGTTGTTATTGGATTTTCTATTGGTTTTGGTATGCTTTGTTGTATCTTGGTCACTTTTGGAGGTACATAACTATTGGAAGAAGCAGGAACAAGTCCATGACACAAGCGATTCGAAGATCTCAACAAAGGAAATTGAAATAGCATTAGAGAAAGTTAGGTCTTCTCCCTTGTTCTACTTTTCAATTATAATCTAGGAAGATGTCTAATTGATTGTCTCTTCAGTTGCTACACCCACTCATTGGGCTAGAGGGATCGTCTTTGTTCACAGAGAGGATTAACCTTGTCAACAAAATGGCGACTCTGCTTGGGAGCCTATGACCTTTTCCTTCCAATCCTTGACCAACTGTCGATTTTTCGGCTTGTCTGCATCAGTCTGGGTGTATACCATCACTGATTAATTGCTTAGAGTGTTAACTCTGGATTGTTTCTTGGAATATTTTTAGTTTTTTCACATATTCCTTTCCCATCATGGGTTTACCCTTCACAGTTGTGATGGCATTATGGTTTTTACCTTTACAGTCGCAATGATCATGGTTTTTACCTTTACAGTTGTGATGAAAAAAAATCTTCATTTTTTGGTCATGCTGAAATCATCACTACTTTTTCTATACAAACTAGTGATGCCATCGTGGGTTTTCCTATGAAAATTAGGGATAATCGCAAGTTTGGGTATATAAAATAGCGATGATCCTTGAGTGTGAGAATTTTTTAGATTTCTTCCTAAGGATCCAGTGTGTCTTGGCCCCTAAGGTCTTTTCCCATCATGTATGCTTGGATTTGTCAATGTTTTGATTGATTGTCTTGATTAATTTGCAAAATTTGTCTCATTGGCTTCGAAGCGAAATTTGACTGAGTTCTAGGGTTTCTGGTCAATTGGTCATTGCTATTGATTTTCGGTTTCGTTGAGATGCTTGTTTTGTTGATTGATTGAGTGTTGTTTTCTATGGAAATTATTGAAAACTTCATTTTGTATTTGTTTTATATTGTATTTAAAAAATTAATTTTTGTGAAAATGCATTAGATTAGTTGCATTGAAAAGTTATTTTTTGAGATTCATCACTGAAAATAGATCACATTTTTCAATGGTTGAAAGCTAAAAAACTATATTAGGTGCATAAAATAATTCAAAATGAAAATAAAAGCATAATCCATATAAATGCATCTTAGTAAAGTCAAAATCTTTTTGCTTCCGAAAAAGATGCATTTATGATAGTGAAAAGTGGAAAACCATTTTTACTTTTGGCATTGCATTTGGAAGACGAAAGTGAAAGTTAGTGGAAGGAATTTTGCATGATGCATTTTGTTGGATTCATTAATGATTGAAATTTCTTCCCTTGATTAGTCTAGCTTTATTGAAACAAATTTTTTTTTCCTTTTCTCATATAGTTGCATCATAGGTGTTCAGGTGACATCATTTTGAGCCCAAAACTGAAACATAATTGAAGATAAACTTTAAAATCTATCAATTAATCTAAGGATCATTTGAAACATTAACATTCATATCTAGTGGTCTAGGTTAGAGATGTGTTCCAGCATCTTTAAAACTTAGCAGATGTCATTCGCTTCGGCATTAGACAACACTAGCATGGACATGTGCTCCCCGTACCGTTGCATATATAAAGGGAGACCCCCATAGGCTGTAAACCTTTATCCATAGGAAGCCGATACACCAAGTCTGTAAACTTGATACACCAAACACAACATTCGGGGAGATTGCCTGCACGTACGTCAAGTCCTTGGTAAATTTGTTTGTTGAGGTGTATATTGCAGTTCACGGTTACTTGGTACTCCTTTTACCTAGATTCACCTGAGTAGTCATATTGGCTTGGTGGGTCTTCACCCAGGTTTAGAGTTATTTGCACCAAACAAATCCCCACACTACTGGCCCTTTCGGCATCAATCCATGGAGCATGGACTGAAGTTTCACCTCAAGCAGTATGGGGGGATGTTGGAACCAGGTTTCCACACCCAAAGATAAGTGTGATGTCGTTTTATGCCCTAAATATGCCTTCGTGTAGATTGATAAGGCTTAAAGGATTATAAATATAGCTTCCTTGAATCATCCTCTAGACCTCCACGAAGGTATACAACTGGCTTTTGCAGACCCTGAACAGGATAATCAACTATTTATGCACATCAAAGATTACTTTTAACCCAGCAATTACTCAAATCAACCTAAGTGATCGATAAATTTAACATAAAACAAGATAATCTTCACGTAAACAATTAACATCAATTGCATTCATATAGCAATATAAATCATGTAAAGTCTCACATCAATACATCATTATTTCATAAACCCATCACAACATAAAGCGCATTGATATAAAACAGAAGTAAAGAGATAAACACGGGTATTTCTGCAACAATCTTCTTTATTAATATTCAATTCAACTTACAAACTCAAGACTTCCTAGTGCACTCAGCTACATGGGTCCGCACACTCAGTTGTTGACTCTACTCTAGGCCTCTGTGCACACAGCTGTAGAGCCTTCCTTCTACTCTAAGACTTCTACGATCTTCCTTCTACTAACTCCTTACATTCATCTTCGTCTTCTACTACTTCCTTAGACTCTTTAAGACACACTTATTTATACAATCCCATGGTTCGCGGACCATGGGTAGATCCTCAAAAAACAGACTCAAATTACATAAAGAAAGGTAAAAACCTTTATGATCTTTAACTATCTATGTGCTCCGCAACCACAATTTGCAGAGGCTTTATATTTTATACATCAAAACTTGGGCTTCTTTCCCTAAAACTTACCTAGGGGACCCCATCCCAACAGGCCCCCAACACAAAGATTGTGACTCACCCTCACGTCACTCAGTTGGTGCAGATATCTTACTGTAAAGATCCCCCAGCTCCACTTGTGCAACTACTACCTCATTCGTGATCTACATGGCTTCCTGCTTGATCTGTTCCACCAGCTGCTCTGTGGCTCGTCCTGTGCTGTCTTGCTTGATTTTCTGTTGCGTACTCTGCAAGTTCACCAATTTCTATTGAATATTGATGGAGATGATGTAGGCCTCATCCAACCAAGGCCCTAATATTCCCTTAAGGACTACCTCTTTCTTTTGCGCTTCTTCCACTTGTGTAGGCAACTACGTAGCCTCCTGCAACTTGGAAAGGCATTGTGTTGTAGCATCGGTGCGCGTCGTCACCCTCACTTCATCAGATTTCTGCTGTAGCTCGAAGACTTTTGTATTCAATACCTGCAAGGTGGGATCTTCTTGCAAGCTCATGACTACTTCCATAGCCTGCTCAAACAGCGTGGTGCAGTCTGCCACTACGGCATCCATCATCACGACCGCATCTTTAACAGTGACTTCTCATTGTTCCCTTACCTCTTGCGGGGTTGAAGGTTGCGACTTGAGCTCCAGTTTTGTTATCTTTATGTTCAACTCAATCTAGACTCTAGCCACCTCTGCCTTGGCATCGTGTACGTCCGCAACAAGTTTTTTGATCTTTTCCTCCAATGGTGCTTCCTCCAGGATATGTTGTTCCGACACCGTCCTACACGCTTCTGCCATTGCCGTCGCGAGTTCGGCGCTTTGCGCCTGAAGTTTCTCCTTTGCCTTTAACTCCTCTGTCGTTTTGGTGACCATATGCTCATTGTTCACCCTATATTCACTAATTAGGCTTAGTGCATGCTACTTCGAAGCTCTGAATTCTACTGTCACACCTGCCTGCAATGTGTGAAGGAACTCATTAGGGAGCGCAGCCAGGTTGAGGCCAATGTTATTCAAAGAACTTATGATGACCTTGTCATTGGCCGCATCCACACTCAAGAATCCATTTAGCAGCACGACTGCCCAGAGATCCAGTGATCTAATCATCTTTGTCGCCTGACTGGTTCCCGATGCCAAGCTTTCTTGTGGAGCGCTTATCTACCCTGTGTTCGCCTAGATCCTACTCATCTGAATCTGTAGCTCACACAGATCCTTCCAGATGGTACTTAGCACATGCTATTGCTTTTGGTCAAACTACTGTAACAGTTCCACTGTGGCATCGTGCACCTTGTCTCTAATCACATCAAGTTCGCCTTCTATGAGTGTAATTGGATCCAACAATGGATTTGTCACATTTGAATTCTTTTGCAGCCCCACCTTTTGTTGATCCATGTATCTCTTTATCCTGAAGGGAGTGCTCTATTCCTCCTAACCATCACCACCTTACTCTGATTTCTCCTCCTCCTGTGTTTGGGGTGAAGGAGACTTACCATTGCACTCAGAGTCGTGCTCTTCTTGTTCTCCCTATTGATTCATGGTGCGCTCCTCTTCCACCTGGGCCTTCTCCTCGGCCTCTTTTCTACGCTTCTCAGCCAACTGCTGGACCTTATGCTTGGCCACTTCATTATTTTGCTTCTCTATGGAATTGCTAGTGCCTGCAACAAGATCGGATGGAGAATGCCAATCTGTTGGCTAGCGCTTGATGCTTTCTTGAATGATGTCATTTGTGGCCAAGTAAGGGAGGTCGAACCATTTCTGTTGTGAATCCTTCTGCGCTCTCATGTACACATGATGGAAATCTGGTTTGAATTCCATGTACTTTGACAATTGCTCAAACACGGTTGGTGAAAACTGTGGCTTCTGGTTGATGGCCATCCGAAGGCTCACCTCGATTAGCACCCAAAAGACTTTGGTCTCTGTGACCCACACAACATCTTTTGTGGCCCAAAGGGATGCAAATTGGGAAACCCCCAGCAATCCCTTGTCAATAGGAGGAAACTGACTCTCCTCTGGCAAATCCTAAGCTACTAATACGATGGAGAGTAACAATCACACGTAGTGGAATAATTTACTCTAATCCTGCACCTCACAAAATGTTTGTCAGGAACTCGCTATAGAGGTAGTGTGACCAATTGAACTGCACACCCTCCGAGCACTGTGCAGCCAATGAAATAATTGGCATTAGAACCTCATCCATGTGGCATTTTCTCACGACTTTTCCCGCAAGGATCTGCGTGGAAATATTCCCCACGGGGTTGGTGATAGAGGTGATCGAGTACCTACGTGACTTCTTTACTAGTTTGTACTTCTCTTTCATATTTTTAGTGAGGTCATGCTCACTTGTATTTCTACCAAACTCCTTGGCTGGATTCAACCCTGATTGCGGTAGTAGCGTGATCTGATGGATCAACATATCAGTAATAAGGATTGGTGCGCTCAGCCACTAACAACTGTCATGCACCAGGGTCAACAACTACTTGATAAAAATTTGGTTGATGTTGGAGTGGTGGTAGTGGGGCACCCACAATAGGTTTAGCAAACCCTAACTGATTCACTCCGCAGATCCTATCCATAGGCTCTAATGCGGTGACACTTGATTCCTTGTAAGAGACCCTCTTCATGTAGTTTTATGTTTCCAAGTGGGGGAACCTCTTGTGGTCTACCAAATCCCACTCCTCTAGCTTTAAATGTGGAATATGCACCAAGCGCAAACCTTCAAATGTAATGCTCTTTAGCAATAGGGGTGTGTGGATCAAGGACTTCTCTACGTCTAGATCTTTGGTGACTTTTACTTTTCCCTTCTGCGGAGGGGTATAATCTGACTTGGATATAGGATCCACCCCCTCGGTATTTATGTCCTCCATGCCCTCTTCGGCCACTAAATCCACCACTGTCCCCTTATCCCTTGCAGATGATTTATCTTTCTTCTGGACCTGTGTAGCAACATGCTTCTTTGACAACTCGCACAGTGGCATGGGCTTCCTATGCTTCTCTTTCTTGGGCTTGGGGACTTCCCACACCATTGTAGGTTTCAGACTACGCAAACTCGACATGATAGGGATAGCAGCTAGAGCCTCCATGCTCACAGCTTTCATAATTGCTCCCTCAGAAGAGACATCTCAACCAGTACTCATGGTTTCCATGGGGCTTGGTCCTAGAATCTTCTCCAGGATGAATGTTTTATTTACCTCTGATAACTTGGCAAATGTAGGGTTCACGATTAAATCCTCCTACGAGTGATGCATATGAAATGAACAACATAGTGCGATATAAATTCTAAGGATGAAAAGTGTTTTTCGCTAGATAACCACGTGTAATTTATAGGTGAATTCAAATTCAAAGTCGATCGTTCCCCCCAAAATCTGTTCATAAATGCTGATTTGGTGGAAGATCTCCAAATATTTAAGCCTTAAATTCCTTAAATGCTGCCCCCCCACTCCTCTTAACTATCTTTTGGAAGTCAAATCATGAACAATGACTGTAATGGTCATGTTCTAGCTATGCTTCACAGTCTCTCCCCCTATAATGCAACTTCCTTCGGTCTTCTTCTGGTGCTGTGACATCATCCTTTTTCACGCAGCCCCCCTGTCACATAGTTCCACAAACTGGGAAGTGTAGTTTATAGTCATATGCCCCCTTGCAGCTACCTGGAGTGCTGAGACTATGCTACCGTCATGTAGTCATTAGGACGGGTCCCCGGTGTATGGCTTAAATCGACTTCCATTTATCCTTCCCGAAAACGGTTCTCCATTTAACTTCACGAGCTGAACTGCTCTACCATCTGTAATCTCTTTGAAAATATATGGCCCCAGCCAGTGCATTTGAAATTTCCCTGGAAACATATCAAACTTACTGTCATATAATAAAACCAAATCATTTACCTTAAAGGTGCACAGTTTGATGTGTCGATCATGCCAAGCTTTTTCACGTTCCTTCTGAACCTGTTGATGGAATCCAGCCAGAAATCTATCTTCCTCGAGCTCCATTAGCTCTACGAGCCTTTCTTTTAAGGCTCCGCGGTCCACCATTCCTATGAAAGCCACTATGCAAAGACTAGGAACGATGTACTCCATATGCATTATAGCTTCTACGCCATAGACCAAACTAAAAGGCATCTGACTCGTAAGCTTTTTACAAGTAGTTTTGTAAGCCCATAAGACTGATGGTATGCACATGTCCCTATCATTCTATTGCGAATTGCAAACCTTCATCAGCAGATTCTCCAATATCTTATTAAAATCCTCAACCATTCCATTGGCCTGAGGATGATATGGTGTAATCTTCTGATGATAAACCTGGAACTCTTCTATCAGCATGTTGTTTGTTTCATTGAGAAAATGCGAACCGTGATCACTCATTAGTACCTTTGGGTAACCAAAGTTGGTCAACACATATTCAAATAGAAATTTCGTTGTTGTTTCCCCTGTACAGTCCTTCACATGATGTGCCTCCTCCCATCTGGTCAAGTATTTAGTCGCAGTGATGATATACCGCGCACCTCTTTTCTTTCCTGGAGGCTGAATCGGTCCTACAAAATCAATTACACATTTCTCAAATGGATACAATGACAACAACAGATTCAAAGACAGCTCATTCCTCCGTGATGGCCTGCCTATCCTCTGACATGCATCACATGCCCTGAAATATGCTTTAGAGTCTTTATGTACCGTCGATCACCACAACCCAATGCACAAAATCTTTTGCGTTATTGCTTTTCCCTCCTGTAGCCCCTCCATGGCCTTCAACAAGGATACGGGTTTGCTCAAAATCATGCACATAACGTCAAAGTATCTCATCCGATCCCATCTTATACAAATGGTTTGTGATCACAGAGAAATATGGCATGCGTACCACTAATTCTTTCTTCTTCTCTGACTGGTGTATCCTTCTAGAGCCATTCCCGTGGTCAAGAAATGGATAATATCCACGAAGTGATTATCTGCTATGCGCACCGTAAAGAGTTGTGCGTCAGTCAACCCTTCCTCCAAATTAGTAGGCTGCTATCCTGTTTCAATGCACGACAGATGGTATGGTCCTGCATTCAATTTCCTCGGCTTCACAATTACTTTGAAATCAAATTCCTCAAACAACAATAGCCATATGCATATTCCCCAACCAACATAGCCTTATTAACTAGATATGTTAATGCGAAATGGTCTGTGTACATCTTGAAATGTCCGCCTAGTAGGTAATGTATGAATTTCTAGAGCACGTACACCATAGCCAACCTTTCACGCTCTGTTGTCAAATAATTCTTTTCAGCTTTTGACAACTTCCTTCTTGCAAACGTTATAGGGTGATCCATCTCTCCTTCACCATCCCATGTAAGCACTGCTCCTACCGAAATACATGAGGCATCCACATACACATGAAATTCCTTCTTCCAATTCGAGAAGACTAGGATCGACATCGTGACCATTTTCTCCTTCAATACATCCAGACTTCGCTGACATTCTTCATCCCAATAGAATGTAGCATCCTTCTTCAATAACTTTTCCATAGGCATGGTAATCTGAGCCTAACTCTTGATGAACTTCCGATAATACCCAGTATGACCCAGCATTATGTGTAACTGTTTAACACTTCTTGGCACCTCCAAATTAACTATGATCATGATCTTAGCAGGGTCCACGATTAGTTCTTTCTTGCACACCACATGACCCAGCAAGATCTCGAAAGGGATGCAAAATAAGCACTTCTTTAGGTTTAGCTTAATCTGATACCTTTGGCATGTATCCAACATCAAGTGCAAGCTGGCTACATGGTGCTTTACAAGCCCAAACACTATCCAATCATGAAATATACCTCCAAAAATTTGTGAATGAACTCTTTGAATGCTATGATGACTATGCATAAGAAGGTTGCCGACGCGTTTTTAAGCCCAAAAGGCATTACTGTATACTAGAAACATCCCCATTCTGTCATGAAGGTGGCCTTACTTCTATCTCCTGGTGCGATCTTAATCTGATGGTACCCTAAGAACCCATCAGTGAATGAATAGGCCTCCTGCCCTCCAACATTATCTAGTACTTGATCTGTGAATGGAGTTGGAAAAGGATCATCAACACAAGCATCATTAAGCTTCCTGAGATCTACACAAATCATTATTTCATGCTTCTGCTTCTTTTCTTGAACTACCATTAGACTCACCCAATCAGATTCCTCCATTGGTTCAATAAGACATGTTGCAAGCATCTTGTCCAACTCCAATCATAACTTTTCCTTGTATTTGGGATTAAGGCGATATGGCCTTTTCTTAGAGGGCTTTGTGTCTGGCTTCAAGGTAATATTCATTACACCTAAGTCTCCTATGATACCTTTCAGGTCTGAAAATTTTGTAGGGAACAAATCCTGATATCCACGGAGCAACTCAATGACCTTATCTACTGTGGAATCATCCCAGTAATCTCCAATCTTCGCAAACTTTGGCTCTGCTTCTTTGCCAATGTTGACTTGCCTAGTTTTCAGTGGCGTGATGATGTATGGATTACCTATCTATGGTCCTTCAAATTTGCGGTGGCCTTCAACCTCTAGGATGTTAATATTCCTTGGATACTCATCATCTTCTTCAATGGTCACATTACAACACTCCAACACATGGCACAACTAGGTGCTCCAATCTGCTCGAATCAATTCTAAAGGATCATGTAGTATTCTGCAGATTGCTGCAGTAACCTCCTGCAGTGCTTCGTCAATACTTTCGAACCCATCCTAAAAGATAAAGGTCATCAAAAATGTTTTTCTTAAGATGTCCCACTCCATGGTACCGTGGTGGAGCTATGTTTCTAGGTACCAATTCATAGGAATGATGTCCAAAGTGTGACAGAAAATATGCATCCACTCTGGATGTAGCTTTGTACCATAAACCTTATTCCATTTTGTTAAATGATCGCGCGGATCATTTATTCCATCGTATTTTCAATTAGCCAAACTTTCAGGCGACAAAACCACAATATCATCATTCTTTTGTACTCACGCCATCCATTAAAACGACCTTTATGTGTACCCCACCATTGTGTAGGTGTAGTGTGCAGCGCCAATTCCAATGCTTGGAAGTGAAGCTTCTTCAAAACTTCCCTTTCAAATGCATCCAAAAATTTATCTACATCAGTCATACCATCATAATAAGGTAAATTTCTTACCTCCAATGGCACACAACACAACGATTTAGTCATCATATTACAACGCAGCATAGATACTTCGTGCAGTATATTCTGTCAATGCTCCAATTCTTCATTTGAATCTTATGTATAGGAACTTTTGCAGTCCCATGCAATTCATCAACCAGCTGTCGGATTGACCCAGTCTTGGTATCGCGCTGTTATCTTATAGATTTGGTCCAAATCATCGTCGCTTTCCTCATAGTTACGGATCGTTTCAATATAGCGCGGTCCTTATGCAGGGTCCAATGGAACTACAACACAGAATGATTTCCTTTCAAATGACATTGTCCACTTCTTCAATTTGATTACCCCATTCATGTCGATAGCCCAATCAATTCTGAGTACTGTGGGGTATGGATTACTCTCATAAAAAATCTCTATTACTTTGAAACTGGCCAATTCTCTCGCACCTTCTATATCTACGGTTACTCCATGCAATCTCCCCATAGGGATAATCTTCTGTTGATTTTCCATTCTTAATTGAAATAGAGACCACTGTAGCACAGGTCTCCCCATTCTTTCCCATGTATGTTTAGGAAGAACGTTTGCATCCGACCCCAGATCCAAAATAACTTGGTCCATCTCATACTCTCCTATTTTCGCGGTAAGCCTCATTTCGCGCCCTGTTGTTGTCTCATGTTTGCCTATCTTTCTGACTGTGCAGTGTCCTTCAGGAGCACCTTCCTTACCAGCACACTTATTTATCAGTTCTTTAAGCCCTTTCACAGGCTTTCTATCACATAGTAGCTATATACAAGTCTCTAAGAAGGTAGTAAGCATGGAGGGGTAAACCTCTTCAGATAGCTTGTCTTGACTTCCTGAGGTAAAAGCCTCAGCGAAGCTTTCCTTTCCTTCCATGAATGCTTCCTTCGCACGCTCCAGATAAAACTCAACCTCCTTTTTTGGAGCCTTGCGAACCCACTCACTTTCTTCGGGTCGCTTTCCTTTGTCATCAGCAATTATCATTTCACTTCGCAACACAATATTCACATTAGGATCCTCTTCGCGGGGCTCGGCCCTCATCATCTGTAAATTTTGGGTAGGTTGTTGAGGTTGTGCCTTCTTCTCCTACATCTTAGCTATTAGTATAGGGAATTATTCTATCGTGCGGTCAAACTGATTGCAGTACCGACACGATGCTCGCGTCTGGCTAGAACTACGCAATTATAACAAATAACTTATTCTCAAACTCTACTAAGTCCTCCTACTCCTCGGCCTCGTTCGTGCCCCTGATATCCTTCACACACTCCCCCAATACCTTGATCCGGAGGTCACGTTTCTATTTGCATTTGATACATGGGTGTTCTTTCCATCATCAATTCATAGCTACAATAGTTACGCTCGTCGTGGCCCACAGATTTATAGAAATTGTAGAATAATTGTTGCGGCGCCTGTACAATTTTTTTCAGTAAGTGATAATTCCCCGTTACATGTTTTCCAGCTACCTGATAGATAGTGCACCACAACGTGGGCCCTGTACTTGGTCCTGCGACAATTGTTGGTTGGAAGGGCAGAGGAAACAAAACATAAGTTCACACATAAAATATGAGTTTCTACTCTTCTATTGATCACACAAAACATGATGCTTACAATGAACATAGTGAAGGTTATTTATCCTTTTCCAACTAGCAACTTGCCTAAAATATCTTGACATGCAACCACACACTCAAAGTTGTATATCACTTAACACGACTTGACTCATCACTCAAACACTCAACCACACAATCACTCAGTTCACTGACTCTCTATGTTTAGCTCTCTCCTCATGCAGGAGTAATTATCTTATTTTAACACTCCCTGTTAATTATGACCACTAAACTAAAACATGACTCATGACAACTCAAACATGCTTGCTAGTCTATAACTCAGCTAGGTTTACAACTCCCAAGCTTCTTCTATGAAACTCGAAAACATCTTGTTCTAATGAATTAGTAAATATATCATCCAATTGATCACTAGATTTACAAGGCTTCAAGTGAACTTCTCCATTGCTGACAAGTTCTCTAATAAAGTGATATCTCGTATCAATATGCTTATTGTTTTGATGAAACACATTATTCTTGGATAGTGCAATCGTTGAGGTGTTTTCAGAGTAAATTGTTTTTTTGTCCTTGTTGTTTCTCCTTAAGTCCATCAAATACTTTTCTTAACCACTTTATCACATTTGTTTATCATCAACTGTTGCTAGATCACACACTCCTTCATGAGTAGTTACAACGCTTCATATCTTGTTGTTATAGTGACATCTTCAACCTTCAATGTTTCATCAAACATTTCACTTTCCCTATTGTCACAATCAATCCCTGTTTCAAAAAATAAATCACACATATCATCAACATAATGTTCGTCCACACTATAATGGGAATCCGAGCATGCATGTGCTCATTGTCAATTTCATTGACAATTCCAAATTCACCAAATCCATCAAATGTGGTTGGATTCATGAATTCACATATAACTTTGTAGTCATCATCCGCATGTGTTTCATCACAGTGGGATTCACGATCATCTTTATAATCCACATTAAAGTGGATTCCTTGAGAATTAATATTCTTTTGCTCTGCTTCACAAATTGAGGCTTCAACTTCTCTCTCTGCAATCTTTGTTGTGTCTTCTTCATCCATATGCATGCTTGCATAATGGGTTTTAATTTTATGGTCTTGACAACCATCATCCACTTTTGAGTGGGATTCTCCAAGCTTTGTTTTCCTCTCAGAGTCTTGCTCATCTACTCTCTGATCTACGGTTGACTTCTTTGCTTGTGACATAACCTGCTGTTGCATGTGACTCCCCCTTGCACCAAACTCTGCTTCCAGGAACTTCCACGCTTCCTTGGAAGTTGTAGCTTTTTCTACCTTGCACAAACACTTCTCATTCAATGCCTATTTTATAAAATTCAATGCTAAATTTTCGCATACTTCATCATATGGGTTATTAGACTCGTACTCAATTAACTCTTTAGTTCTAATAAAAGTTAACATCTTGATAACCCAATGATCAAAATATTTACCTGTAAACATAAGAGGTGGTTGTAGATCAAAGCTACACCAATCACCCTCGATTTCTTCTTTTTCTTTTGCTAGACTTCTCAGTTCCTCGGCTGCAGCCTGAACCTCTTTAAACATGGCAATGATCTGTGCCTCTTATTTTCGATTATTCTTATTAATATGCTTCAATCGTGCTTTGCGACCGATGACTATGGTCTTTCCTCTATTTTATGGATTATTTCCTAATTTCATGAAGCTATCTTCCATATCGCCCCCCCAAAAAAATATTATTTTCAATATGTACCCTCGTAAGGCACAATCTTCACCCAAAAAATTGTCATGCTTGACAAAACACCAAAAATTTGCAGATGAACAAGTCTTTGAAAAACCTTAAACTCTCTTTTCAATAAAATAAAACCCTCTTTTATTTTATGAAAAACCAACTTCATGAAAATGTCAAAAATATATCTGAAACCACTCTTTACTCAACATATAAAGCTCCCTTCATAACCTTTTCACAAGTACTTTTAATTAAAAAAAAACACTTTTAATAAACTTTAATAAGCCATTTTTTCACACTTGATTTATAGTATGAATATCTCTTTAAATAAACCTTTGACATACTGAATACACCCACGGAAAATTGTATTCCCAAAGCAAGGAACTATTTTCTTTTGATGAGCGAACATTTCCAAACAAATTAATCATGAATAGATCATATTATCGATGGCACACTGACTTTTCTTCTATTTTTGTCTAATTCCGAGAACAAACATGTTTCATACTTCACCTTGCTACAAAACACTTGAACTCATCTGAGGAAAAAACGAGCTTGGCTCTTTTAATCTTCCAACTCTGTTCAAGGCAGCAGAAGACTAGTTGCTTACAGTGGTGGATAGAGCACACGACCCTTTAGTGACACAGTGGCAATGCAGGCCATTAATAATTGCTAGTGACTATTTCCAATGATGTCTCCGATTACGAAGCCTCCTAAATAACCAGAACAAAATAAACATTGAAATTGTAGACACGGTATGCCAATTTTCTCTCACAACAGTCTTAAGAACAAGCTACAGCTCGACTGCAAAACTTTCTCTGGGCGACATTGTAGGCTACTCATAGAGGGAAAATCTAGTAGTTTCTTAGGCTAGTGGCTATGACTGCTAAATTTTTTTACTTTGTTAATGTGGCTTTCACGGATTACTGCCGATCCATTCTCCCTGGCTCTTTGTAACCTCGCTCTAATACCAATTTGTTGGTTGGAAGGAAGAGGAAACAAAACATAAATTCACACATAAAACAAGTGTTGTTTCTCTTCTATTGATCACACAAAACATGATGCTTACAATGAACCTAGTTAAGGGTATTTATCCTTTCCAACTAGTGACTTGCCTAAAATATCTTGGCATGCAACCACATGCAACCACACACTCAAAATTGTCTATCACTTAACACAATTTGACTGAATACTCAATCACTCAATTTACTGACTCTCTATGTTTATCTAACTCTTCATGCAGGAATAATTATCTTATTTTAACAGTAGCCTCCTGCCTCAGGGGAATTGGCCCTCCCCCTGTAATATAATTCACAATAACAGGACAATGATCTTTATCATGCCCCTCGCTTTTACATTTTAGGAACCAAACTTCTTCGCACACCTCCCACCGAGCAGCGTTTTCCTTCTTCAAGCTCTACAACTCCAAGAAGAGATTCTGCAACTCTGCATGAATTTGTTGAACTCCCAAAGAATCGTCCTGAATAGGCGTTTCATGCAATCTCATCAAAATTTCCAAGGTTTCTCCCTGAGTCCCTATCTTTTGTTGCGATAAAGCAACCCTTAGGTGGGGCAGGAGCGAGGCTACAAATAATTCGTGATGCTAACTATCCATGAGATTAATGTTAGCTTCACGGATCTGGAACTTGAGTCTCTAATCCATATCATAGGGTGTTTCGTCGAGCCTCATCATGATTTCATTGAATCCAACAACTGATTGTGATTCAGACTTGGGCCTACCGAATCCATTATTCAGAGTAGTCTGAGTGTCTGCTAACGATGCCAATAGGTTATCGGTGCAGTACTTAATGTACCATGTCATCACGCAATCTTGTCGAGTAATAACCAACTGCACCTTATTTATATGATCATCTGTAATATTCTGTGTTGTCCATATAGCCTTCGCAACAAAACAAAACTAATCTGGGTCCTCACTTCCCAATTCCTTGAAAATGGGCAACTTCATGGTATTCAACATATTGAACGATGGTGGAGGTGATGGTGGTGTGGATGAAGGTGTATGTTGTGGAGGTGAAGGTGGAGGTGGTGTGGGTAGATGAGGTATTCACGGAAAACCCTATTTTATCAACTATACAACGCTCTATGGTGAGGCTTGTAATGCTCCCTCATCTTCACTCGAAGGAGGTTCTATCAATGGGTTGTATTCATGACCTTCTCTCTCCTGATTTCTAAATAATCATCCACTTTGCATAGATCTAAACGTCAAGGTAGTGGCATAATCCACTTTTCACGCAAGAGAATTTTAATCCAAGCATTCAAAGATCTTAAATACTTACCTCAAGGTCCTTTGAAAAAGCATCGCTCCACTTCGTTGTAGCTGACTGAGCTATGGACTGCGAATTCTGTCACAAATCCTCCAATGGCTCAATCAAGCCAGTGATCAACAACACGCACAATCTTATCTTCAGAAGCTTCCAACCTCCATATTAGCTCTGGGGTCCACATTATTGGACCATTAAGCCTCCACCTTCCTTGGATGTTTTCCAATTTAGCGATCCGCTCGTATAGTTCAATTGGGAAGTTTTAGAAGAAAATTTCATGTTTTTCTATTTATAGATACCTATCCAACCACTTTTCTTTTGTTAGGCGTAGATTTATTTTCTCTTGCGCCATGAATTCATGGATCTTTCTATCCAACCACTTCTCAATTTATTTCTTTGTCGAATTATAGTGATGCTACATCGCACATATCTTTATGCAGATCCCGGTCCCAGCAATAGAACCATTTGTTGGCTTAGTGGGTCCTGACCTAGGTTTATAGTTAGTTGCACCAAACAAATCCCTACACTACTAGCCCTTTCGGCATCGATCCATGGAGCGCGGACTGAAGTTTCACCTGAAGCAGTATGGGGGGATGCTAGAACCAAGTTTCTGCACCCATAGATTAGCGTGATGTCATTTTATGCCCTAAATCTGCCTTTGCCTAGATCGATAAGCCTTAAAGGCTTATCGGTATAACTTCCTTGAATCGGCCTCTAGACCTCCACGAAGTTCTACGACTGGCTTTTGCAAACCCTAAACAGGCTAATCAACTACTTACATGCATCAAATATTACTCTTAACCCAGAAATTACTTAGATCAGCCTAAGTGATCGATAAATTTAACATACAACAAGATAATCTTCACGTAAAGAGTTAACATCAATTGCGTTCATATAACAATATAAATCATGTAAATTCGCACATAAATATATCATTATTTCATAAACCCATCACAACATAAAGAACATTCATATAAAAAAGAAGTAAAGAGATAAACATGGGTATTTCTGCAGCAATCTTCTTTATTAATATTCAGTTCAACTTACAGACTCAAGACTTCCCTAGGCACTCAGCAGCAGGAGTCTGCACACTTAGTTTCAGACTCTACTCTAGGCCTCTGCGCACACAACTATAAAGCCTTCCTTATACTCTAAGACTTCTACGATCTTCTTTCTATTGACTCCTTACATTCTTCTTCGTCTTCTACTACTACCTCAGAATCTCTAAGACACTTATTTATAGAATCCCATGGTCTACAGACCATGGGTAGATCCTCAAAAATCCAACTCAACTTACATAAGGAAGGGTAAAACCCTTTGTGACTATTTAACTATCTACGAACTCCATGACCACAATTTTCTGAGACTTTATATTTTATACATCAAAACATTTGTGTTTTGCCCCAAAAATGACCCACGGTACCCCATCCCAACAGGTCATTTTGATCTTTTCTGACTTGTTAAATTTGAAAATATCATCGAGTACCTGTCCTTTCAAGCTCGCTAAACCAACGAAAGTGACTAGAGTCACCTTTTCATCCTTTTCTTGACTCTTAAAACATTAAAAGGAAAAAATTTTGTTTCAAATTCTAAAACCAATTAATTGGCCATGGAACAACATCCTTGTTGTGGAAATACTCCTTAGTAGATCTTAGGTTGATACAAATGAAAACATTTCCCAAGACTATCAGTGAAGGAAACCCTTCCGACGAGAATCCTAGTCCATTTCCTTCTTTTGGAAATACTAGTGCTCCTTATATGGCAACGTTGTCCCTTCCTGGATTGACCATTGGTCTTCTAGTTTGGTTGTTTTCGAACTCGATGGTTCTAAGTGTCCAAACTGCTTTTCAACCAAGTTTTCATCCGCTTGAACAATATCAACCTCATGTTGATCCTAAAGTTGACCCCTTTCCTTCTTCGCCTATTTCTTCGCCTCGTTCTTCCTCTACGCTTGGTGAAGGTTTGGATTCTAGTAATGAGGAAGCTAAGAAGAGAAGAAGAGGATGAAGAATAAGAAGAAAAATAAGCAAGGGGGCAGCTAGGCAATCATTGCTACCAATGCAACTAATGAAGAAAAATCTTCCAACAAGCCCTAGAAAGTAAAATTCCCTTACATGTTATGTAAGGGTGACCACCTTCTTCAGAATTGTCCTAGCATTCCCAAGGTCCTAGAAGTGTGGTTCACAGGTTCACATCGACCTTTGTCATCAGCCTCTGGTGGTCATGCTGGTAACAAACCTTCAACTAGTGATAGTAAAGCTCATGGGAAAAAGGGAATAGTTAAATTTCCTTGTTATTTGTGTGAAGGTAATCATCCCATTCACCTTTGTCGTCTTATGGATGAAGCTTCCAAAGAGTTGGAAAACCTTATAGCTTCTCAACCTCGTCTTCTGATTGGGTATCGAAATCTTCCCCCTAATCCTGCACTAGTTGATCCAGTGATTGATCAAAATTCATCTTTGGTCAACCCCAATCTCTTTGAAAGTGAGTCTCGTGAGTTCATTCGCGACCAACCATTGGTCGGGAAAATAGTAGGCTTGAGTCCACCTTCAGTTAATCATACCTTTCCAATAGAGAGTGAACCTCCTACTTCTCAGGTTCATCTAGTTTCTTTAGTTTCGAATGGACTAGAGGGAAATCCTCTTGTTCCTGAGGTGCATGAGAGAATTTCTCCTATTCCCATAGAGAAAAAGGGTAGCTCTCCTATGACACCCCCTCCAAGTAGTTTGGTCACCTCTTTTTATTGGAGTCGACTGGCAGGATATCACCTTCCAACTTATGTGGCTTTCCAGATTACATTACAAGTTTACCATATGGTCGTACCTAGCATAGTCGTAGACGAGGGTGCATTTGTTAGTATTTTGTGCTCAACTGCTTGGCAAGCTTTGGGTTCTCCTCAACTTGTCCCCGTCACCTAGAATCTGTTAGATTTTAGTGGAGGAACTAGTCAACCATTATGGATCCTTCATAAGTTGCTTATTACTTTGCGAGGAAATACTATTTATATAGACGTGATGATTGTACAAGGACCATTGGATTTTAATCTACTCCTTGGTCGTGACTATGTTTATGTCATGGGAGCTCTTGTTTCTTCCCTATTTTGAGTGATGTGTTTCCCACATGAAGGAAGCATTGTGACCATTTATCATATTACATTAATTGGTGTTGAATCAACTTCCACTCAGCCATCATCCCTGAATAGTTCTTATGTGCAAGCGGTATCACCCCCACCACAGGTTAATTACGTGGGCACCTGTTCCATACCCACATCTATTGATGATCTAGTAGGTGATGTAGCACACCATGTACTGGGGGTATTGGAGCCTGATTTTTCATTTGGATTCCTAGACATGTATCCCCTCCAGTGTGTTGTTCTCCCATCTAATGAGAAAATCTTGGAAGCCATGGCATCTTCTAATCTCTGATCAAAGGACCTTGGAGTAGAGTTCCTTGTCTTGTGTCAAGCTCCTTAAAAAATGAAACAAGGGATGAAGCATAGTTCCTTTTCTTGTGTCAAGCTCCTTAAAAAATGAAACAAGGGATGGAGCAGAGTTCCTTGTCTTATGTCAAGCTCCATAAAAAATTAAACAAAGGATGGAGTAGAGTTCCTTGTCTTGTGTCAAGCTCCTTAAAAAATGAAACAAGGGATGGAAGAGTTCCATGTCTTGTGTCAAGCTCCTTAAAAAATGAAACAAGGACCTTGGAGCAGAGTTCCTTGTCTTATTTTGCAGTGCTTTCCCTTCTAAGAAATTCATCTTAAATGATAATTATAACTTTACTTGGAAAATGTTTAGTTATCTGAATAAAAATCCTTTTCGAATGATAGATAGCTTACTTGGACTATGTGGATTTTGGTCCCATCGAATCATAAAGTTTGTTCTTATGTTCATGGATCTTTTCTCAATGATGATCAACTTTACAACATTGGATCAGTAAATTTTTCCCAATTCAGATTCTAGAGGCTGAATAATTGGGTTTGAGAGGAAAACACACCTTTGAGCTCACCAAATTTATTTGAAACGATATTGCTAGTTTTATAGCCTTGTTAGGCCTTTGAACTTGGGTAGTTGGCATTTTGGCTCTTTTGGCATATGAAACTTTTATTAAAGCCACCAAGCCTTGAACTATGAGCCTATGAACTCAATTAGTTGGCACCTTGGCTCCTGTCATGAAGAAAAAATTCATGAAAAAATTGTTGAACCTTTGATTCACTAGTTCTTTGTTATTCATTGAGGATTTGATCACTTGTAGGGTGAATCAATCTTCATGAGAAGGAGTTGGGTGGTTTCCAGGATTCCTTGGTTCACTGATGATCATTTTATGTTGTACCCATATCCCCATGACATCCTACTTTACAAACAATAATTTCCATTTATGATACACAGGAAACATAATTCTTCTTTTGCACAAATTCCCCCCAAAATGATCAATTATTAAGAATAATTATGAAGAAAAAGGGGATAGTTACAGTTTAGCAATAACATAATCATATTATATTGTAAAGTATCAAATCAACTGACAAAGAAAAAATGCAGTCTCTATGTATCTCATATGTGTGGATACTCTAAGGCTCATAAAATGTCTCATATGAGTGGATACTCAAAGGCTCATCAAACAATTTTTTAAGGCTATAACAATATGGAGAGAAAACACATGCATGGAGAAAAATTAATAGCTATAATTGTAAGTCATCAAAGTGGAGAGACTAACAAAACATGGAGGAAATGGATACTCCAAACACCATTCCACGTGTAATTAAACATAAAGAAGAGAACAAAAGCAGTGTAAGTTTCAAATCATCAATTCTAAGTAAAAAACAATTCCTTCCAGTTACACCATATGCTAATTCACATTTGTTTGGCTCAAGCTTACTCCCTTGGCATTTCAACCTTGGAATGAAGATGTCAGAAATGAAAATACACTCATTTCATCATCATCCTCACAAACCTTCAGTGAAGTGCAGAATACAACTAATTTTTTATCATCACAGCACAGACATTAGGATTTAGTTTTGTACCATCCTCACAAATTTTTTATCATCACAACACAACCTTTAGGATTTTTTCTTATGATTTAGAATACTTTAGCCGTATATTGTGCCTCACGAACACAATTTGGAATGGGAAAAGAGAACTGGGTTTTGGCACTGAGAGAAGAAAGGTGCTCTACAACCCTGGAGGGGGGAGATTTTCATTACTTCATATGTGTTTAATGCCTAAACAAAAGCCAACGTGAAATACAATTGGCTTTCTGAGTGGTGTATTTCATACAACAAGTGGATTTTTGTCACAATTGGAATTCTAAATGAATTCTTTCTCCTATTGTGAAGGGCATTAGTACGAAAGGTTGACTTTTTCAAAACAGGGGATCAGGGGATGGATCACTAAGACATTTTATTGCTATAGATTTGAGAATGGATATTTTTATGAAAAAGAGCCTTTGAACTTAATTAGTTGGCACCTTCACTCCTGTCATGAAGAAAAACATCATAAAAACCTTGTTGTACCTTTGAAGCTCTAGTTCTCTACTATTCATTTAGGATTTGATAACTTGTAGGGTGAATCAGTATTATGAGAAGGAGTTGGGTGGTTTCTAGGATTTCTTGGTTCACTGATGATCATTGCAGCACTTTCCCTTCTTTGAAAAATTCTTCGTGAATGATAATGATAAGTTTACTTGGACAATGTTCAATTATCTAAATAAAAATCATTTTTGAATGACACATGGGTTACTTGGTCTATGTGCATTTTGGTCCCATCAAATCATGAAGTTTGTTCTTATGTTCATGTATCATTTCTCTACTATCATCAACTTTACAAAATTGGATTAGTATATTTTTCCCAAATCAAATTCTAGAGGGTGGATAATTGGGTTTGAGAGGCAAACATACCTCTAAGGTCACCAAATTTAGCTGAAACAATATTGCAAGTTTTACAACCTTGTTAGGCCTTTGAACTTGGGGAGTTGGCATTTTTTCTCTTTTGGCAAAGGAAACTTTTATTAAAGCCGCCAAGCCTTGAATTACAAGCCTTTGAACTCAATTAGTTGGCACCTTGGGTCTTGTCATGAAGAAACACTTCATAAAAACCTTGATGAACCTTTGATTCACTAATTCTCTACTATTCATTGAGGATTTGATCACTTGTACGGTGAATAAATCTTCATGAGAAGGAGTTGGGTGGTTGTCAAGATTCCTTGGTTCACTGATGATCATTGCATGTCAGTAATATTTTGAGATTTACATGGTTCTCTGCACATTGGAAAAAGGTTAAATCCTCTACCTGAAATGCTTCATACTAATCATTTAAATCATGTCTCCATGGCTCAAAAATGAAGCAAAAGGAAACTTGTCAAACTATTTTAAATTAACTGAAATTGAGACCAACAAACTCCATTGGTTTTTTGGCTTCATAAAACCATAACCCACTCTCATGAACCCAAATTTACATATTGTCTATTGCACAATGTAGAGGACACAAAGATATTTCAAATGAGTGGTTGGAAAACATATTTTGTGCTCAATTTGACAAGTTTCGTAATGTGGAAATTTGAAATTGCATAGTTGATGGGATTTTTTTTAATGTGCATTTTTGTACCTATGAGCCTTGAATTGAATTTTTTGAGTTGCATTGAGTTTATACACTTCAAAAACATTTGCAAAACCTCTTCTGGAATTCCTAAACTCATTTTAGTGGATGAAAAAATATGTGCAAAAGAAATTTGGTCCTTAGTTAGAGCATTGCTTCACTTGAATCAACATTGTCTTTGTGGGAATGCCTTTTATGCTATATGGTTTTTAAACTAGGTAATTGATGTTACTGAGATATTCACACATGAAACTAATTTTAAACAGTGAATGTGGCCTCTCGACACCAAATGCACTAAAGGAAAACACATTAAAACTCATCGCCTTAATTCAAAACTTGCTATGGTTGGATTTATTGGCATCAGAATCTCAGTTTTTGGAGGACCTACAAATTTGTTTGCTAATTGGAATTCAATTCATTCATTATAGGTAAAATTTCCATAGGGGATTCATTGGGGGAGCAATACCATATCACATGGGTTCATATTGGGGGATATATATTGAGGAAAAAATTGCATAATATATTGGGGGTAAAGGGTTTTTATATTGTCAAGCATAAAAAATAGAGCTCAAAGTTAATGAAAAAATATAAAGGGGTATAAAAAATGTTAATGAAAAATATCCATACTCATTTCATAATTGTGATACTCTTTCAAGGTCAGTGTGGCTCAATAAGTTGAAATCTAAATCAAGGTTGCACGAGATGGCCACAAGAGAACTACAAAAAAGTAGAATGGAATTGAACAATTCTTCATCTTTTTAATATTTGCTTTTGTGCAGTGGTCCACAATATGGTCATCTATGTTATACTTTATTTGAAGGTCTCTGTTACTGGTCTCTCATTGTAGAAGGTGAAATTGAGATCGTTGAAAACTTTGAAAAAATAGCTCCATAAATTAATGCTAATTTGTTATTAAAGTGAGTGGCTTAATAACTTAAGAACTCCTTTGTGACTATGGTTGTCAGATTCCAGTAAGTTTTAGTAAAATGAAATGTTCATATTCAATGATTCTTTATATGTCACAATGCTTTTCAAATTTATGCCTTACAGCATTTGCTTTGCAACATGTGGTGAAATTTCTAGTTATATTTTCTCTAGATACTCCTTGGAAGCTCTTGAGTTTAGAATAGTACATACAAATGTCATCAATTACATTGAATTTTATTTATTCTTCTCTGTTGTTTAATATAATAGAAAAATATTTTCTCTACAGATAAAGATCATGTATTGTGGGGAATAATTTGCATTTTGCACTTGATTTTTTTTCTTATTATTAAAACGTGTTCCTTATGACTAATGTTTATAATTAAAATATTATATAGAGTAGGGAATAATTTTCATTTTGTACTTGATTTGTTTTCTTATTATTAAGACATGTTCATCATAATGACTTATGTTTATAATTCAAACTTTGCAGAACATTGTGAAGGAAACATTCAATTCCTCCCAAGGTATTAACCATCTTCAACCTACTTTGTATTGATTGGAAGAATATAATTACTGCTAGAATAAAAAAAAAAACATTTAATAGTTCTTTTTAATTTGCAATGTAACATTCAGAATAGTAGGTTATTCATTGTTTATTGTGTTGAAAAATAATTTTCTTTTTTACTTAAACTTTGGCCGACAAATTACTTCAATTAATTTTACCCAAGTTCATGTGACAGACGAAGAGATGCAACAAGGCCAAGAGTCAAAGTAAGCTTGTGACAGAAGCCCTTGCTCTAAAATTGGTATCAGAGCCAGTAACATCTTTTTCAAGAGGTTGGTATTCTAATCACCACTCATACTAGTAATGGATTCATTCAGGAAGCCTGTTTCCTTCCGTGAATTAGAAGACAGAGAGTCATCAGCAGAAGAGAACCCTCTTAGAGACATGTTTGCATCAAGTTCTAGTCGAGTTTTAAATCAAGTAGAACTTGAATACGAAGAGCCACATCCCTCTTCTCACTGGCAATTACTTGCGACCTTTGCCTCTGAAGTTTATAATGACTTATCCGTGTTTCATTTAAAATCTGCTACTAGAATTACTATTAAAGAGACTATAAATCAGATTCAGGAGAACTCTAACAATATTCAGTCTATCCCTTTATTGGATCCTAAATATTTACAGGCCAAGGCTAAGAGATTGAAAACAAAATATCTACATTTGGGATGCATTAGAATTCGTATCAACCCATTAACTCATCAAGGGTTAAATACTTTTGTGTTGGCCACAGTTCGTGATCTTACACACAACAAGTATATCGATTCTTTGATCAGCGGTATAGTTGCCCCTTTATCCCATGGCCCTGTATATTTCAACTGCTATCCAAATTTCCAAGTTTATGTCTTCGATGAGACCACTAATAAGATCTTACAGTTGCAGATCCAAACCTCAGGGTTTTATATGCATCAAAAGAGACATAACATAGCTATACAGTGTAGGGGATGTTTCCAGCATACTAATACACTATGGCTAGCAATAAAACATACTCCCAGTCATGATTCTAAATCAAGTGTTGTTGTTCTTACTTATTCAAATAATCAGAAAATAGAACATCAAACTATCAGATGAGAAGACCTCACATTTCCTGAACACTAGGAAGTCAATAATCCCAAGCATCCTATTCCAAAAAGAATAACCTCTGCTGATATCAAAGAAAACCCATCTTCTGGAGTTTTGTCTTTTCCTAGAAGATCTACTATTGATTACAGAGGTATAGAAAAAGCTCGCAAAAGTTCAAAATATTACAGAGATCCTTCTGTTATACTGAAATTTGTCACCATGACTATCTGCAGTTAATATGGCTTCATCACTAGTCATATTATCCTCCTTGTCAAGCCTCATACCTCTGCTCTTCATGTCAAACTTCAAAAAGAGAGAAAGTCACTTAAAAACATGTTTATCTCTGGGTACGCAGGTTCTCTCTACCTTGCCTGTGTGTACGCACTCAAAACACACTGTACCTGCGTACTTGTACGCTCTGTAAGCCAAAGGATGGGTGCGTACCCCTGTAAAGGTCAAAAGGCGCGAGTTTCATCTTTAAAAAGTTACTTGTGGTCACTTCTAGAGCCTTCTAGAAGAGTGTTTGACGTGTATTGAGCGCCTCCAGATGATTCATGCATCCCTATGTTAGAGGAACTTATCCCATCAAGAGAGGAGCTACCCCATCCAAAAGAGGGAGTATCCCATTGATGTTGGAACTGAATAACTTCCTCTAGAACACTATAAATACAGCATTGGGCCAGAGGAGGGGAGGTTGAAAGTTGAACATTCCAAAGGGTAGATGTTGTTGGAATTAGGACTTCCATTGTAAGCTTGTGAGGAGAGATTACCATCCTTTCTAGTTTCATTTGGAAGTGGGTGAGCTTGTCAAAGTAGAGGAAATCTCTTGTTGGACCCTGGGAGGAGCTTGCACAACACCAAGGCTCAGATTGTAATGGTTCCTTTTTTGTTTCCTTAATACAAATAAGTCCATTCTTCTCAATGATTTGTTGTTAATGAATTATTTCATGTACTCCTTGGTCTATGTGATGAATATGATTTGTTTTATGAAAAATTCAGGTGTTATGTAATCGTTTGCTTTGTTAGTGTATGCAGGTCTTA
>APFE030634377.1:2521-18700 GCA_000404065.3 Pinus taeda | reverse complement strand
AGACAACCCGTCAAAGCCACAAGAAAAGAACAACACCACAAAGCCAAAGAAGGACACAGGAAAGTGGTGTGAGTTCCACAAGAGTCCCACTCATAACAGAAGTGAGTGTTGGACCAAGCAGTCGTTGGTGGCCGAGTTGAAGGCTTCCGAATCAGATACATGTTCCGACCCTGAACCAGAACTCGACAAGGGGAATGAAAAAGGGAAGCAGATCGTTGATGCGGATCCCAGCGCCACTGTTGCCACTACAAAAATCCAGAAGAATGAGCCCGAAGAGCCAGAGGAGGGGGAACGTCTTTTCCACTCACAGATGTGGGTGAAGGGTTCGCCACTGCGATTCATTGTCGACAGTGGGAGCCAAAAGAACCTGATTTCAGCAGAGGTCGTGAAGCGGTTGGGCCTACCGAAAACACCACACCCGCAGCCGTACAGTATCGGGTTGCTTCATGAAGGACGAGATCTCAAAGTTCGCCAGCAGTGCTGCCTTCCCCACAGCATCAAACCATTCACAGATGAGGTATTGTGTGATGTTACACCTCTGGATGTTTGTGATGTATTATTAGGCCAGCCATACTTGTGGAGGAGACATGCTGTGTATGAGTCAAGGCCTCGTGCTGTCATTATTTCTTTGAGTAATTCATTATACAGGATACCAGAGGTAGCCCCACCTACTGCCACTTCTTTGATCACTGCTAAGAAAGGCAGCAAGCTCATCTCCCAGACTAGGAAATTCATTTCATGTCTGGTTCACTCCCAAAGTAAGGGGAAGATCGTTGCTACATCCGTGACCCCCGCAAAGGGTTCCTCCACACAGCAGCAGCAGCAAAGGGATATGGTCATCATTGAACAGTTCAGAGGCATGTAGCCGCACATCTCTTCTCAGAGATAAGCTACCATCGCCCTAGCTGGTTTATTTCCATTTCTGGTTGTAAGCATATTTCGGTATTTTCCATTAATGAAATGAAGCATTATTTCCGCTGCATCTCTTTGTTTATGGTTATCGCATCTCTGTATTTATGGTTATCTCTGTAATCTATTGCGCTCCTGTTTAAATCTGGATCATTAGGCCAACCAAAGTATTTTGGAGTGTAGTTAAGCATGTCCTACGGTACCTCAAAGGCACTACCCAGTTTGGACTTTGGTACAGACGGACAGAGGGAGTGAAGTTGTGTGGCTTCACAGTTGCAGATTGGGCAGGGAGTCCATCAGACCGAAAGAGTACATCAAGTGGAATTTTTAGTGTTGGATCTGCAATTATTTCCTGGTAAAATAGGAAGCAAATATATGTGGTGCTTAACTCGGCAAAAGCAGAATACATGGCTGCAAGCCAAGCATCATGTGAGGTAATCCAGATGAGAAAGATACTTGTTGGATTGTTTGGTCAAATGATGGATCCAATTTTGATCTACTGTGATAATCATAGTTGATTCAACCTCTCTGAGAGTCCTATTTTTCATGATCGATCCAAGCATAAAGGTATTTGGTATCACCATTTGTGGGATTGTGTGTAGAGGTGGATAATGTTGTTGCAATACATTATGAAAGAGGAATGAGATGTTGACATTTTGACAAAGACCTTGTCAAGAGGGAATTTCAAGTTCCATAGGTGCAGGATAAGGGTGGTTGATAATCCCTTTCTTGTTGAGAGGGAGCATTGTAAAATGTGGCAAGAAATCCTCAATTTGATTTTACTTTGATTACATTGAGAAAATTCGAATTTCCACATCAACAGACAACTTGGATGATGTTAACTTGTGTTACATGGCTTATGTCACCCCGTTTACTCAGTAAATTCGAGTTGGAGGAGTTAGAGTTCAGTTATGCATGTGTGATTGCTAATTTGTAGCAATCGAGGTAAGCTATCTTAGGTTCTTAGTTTGTAGGTTTCTCTGGAGTGGTTTTTGAGAAATTGAATTCGGATAATCCACAATGTTCTTCATTGTTTTTGTCGACGTTTCGAACCCATACCAAGACTCATCATCAGGACTGATATACAGAGAGGAGAAAAGCGAGAGATAAATAGGGTTAAAGAGGGCTGTTGAGTATACACCGACCATTTTTATATAATTACTCCTATTTTCTTTATTTAATAATATCCTCATGATATATTTGTTTGAATGTATTACATGTGTGGCGTGATATTATTATATTAATTTTATTTAGTTTATGTTTTAATATTTATTATTAATTGATTATTTATATATATATATATATATATATATATATGATATATATTTATAGTTATTTATTATTATTGTTAAGGTTAATTACTATTTTCACTTAATCTGTATTTTATGAAATTCATTCAAAAAGCTTATATATATATATATATGTTGTGTGTGTGTGTGTGTGTTTATACTTATTTATGTTCAATTTTGTTAATAATTATTGATTTTAATTTAATTTTATTTATATAATTAATTAATTAATTAAAGTGTATATTTCATTTTATATTAATTATATTCTTATAATGTATATTAATTTTTATTTTTATAATTGTTTTAATTAATTTATATATTTATTTATTAATGTATCCATGATTAAGTACTATTTTAAATGATTTTTAATTTATAAAACCATATAAGTATTATTAATGTGGATTAGTTTCTTATAATGTTAATTTAATTTTATATAATCATTTTGTGGTTATTATTAATTAATTAATTTATTTTCATAGATTTACATATATATGCATGTTTTATATTTCAATTTAGTTTTTTAATTTGGAATAGAGCAATTATATTTATCCATTATTTTAGATAATTATTATTTTATATCTATTAAATATTACACTAATAAGCTTAAGTGTTAAATTTGAGAGTTTTTTATAGATTGTTGTATTTTATTTAACATAATTCATTTAAAAGTTTTTTAGAAGCCTTAGGTTTAAAGGAGAAGGCCTGATTTCAAGAATACCTAGAGCCCCTTTTCTATCACGCAGCTTAATATTATAGTTTATTAGAGAACCAACTAGATGGATTAAGACGAAAGGGTCAAATTTCTTAAAGACCTAAGGGGTTAGGCTGGGCGAGGGAAAGAAGAGAGGAGGAAGGGGGAGGATGGGGAAGGGAAACTTATTCAATGGGCGAGAGAAGAGGATTCCAATTTTTACTAATTTCCAAGCCTCCATCTCTATTAAGGTTACGGGGGAGTTTAATTATTTCAATGGCCTCACGTACTTTCTGTTTGAAATGGTGTTTCTCATTTGCAATGACCTTAGTGTCCTAAAGGCATATATGGTGGTTAGTTTTACCAGCATGCTCCGCTAAAGCTGAAGAGCATGTTCTTTCTTTACGGATATCAGCACTATGCTCCTTGAGCCTAATCTTTACAAACCTGCCCGTTTCTCCTATATATTGTTCTCCACAAGAGCAGGTGATGATATATACACCTTTCTGTTGTAGCTATTCCTGGCAGTCTTTTACAGATTTCAGATTTTGTTTGATAGTTGATAAAGGCTTGAATGAAGTTATGATATCCTTCTTTTTGAGAACTTTGGCTAGCTTGTCAGTGACACCCTGAATGTATGGGAGGTAGGCACTAGAAGTCTTGGGGTTTATTGATTTGTTTGTATTGTTTATTGATTAGGTTGTTTAAGTTAAACTAGTTCCAACTTTTGGAGGAACTAGTGGAAGTTCAGTTAAGCAGTGGGATTTCAATCAAACTCATTGTTAATCTAATTAACTAATCAATCAACCCAAAATAGATAGTGCATGCAAATAATTCGAGTTCCCTTGGGTTGGTGGAGATTCCAAGGCAGTGTAACATCAATTATAGACTAGTCTTGAGTGTATAGGTGTTGCATGTAGTCAGAGGATTAGCCTAAAGGAATTTCACAATCAATTTGAGGAATTTCCTAAATAATAGGGGCCTAATTCCTTAAGGAACGACACAAGGAAATAAAAGCTCAAGCAGAGGCAAAAATTTGGTTAAGTTTTGGTTAGAGCCTTTAAGTGAGCAAAGAGATAGGTTATGCACTTGCAAGTTGTGCTCAGTTGAGCAAAGAAATTGTAATGCTTCTCTATTCTTTTGATTTAATGCACGCAAGCATTGGGGTTTTTAGCAGTTTTCTTTCCATGGGAAAAATACTTGTTGCATGTGTGTGATTTCTTATTGCATGTCTAAATTCTTTGTTCTAGATTGTGAATTACTTTATGCAGAGCAGTAGAGTAGGTTTGTGTCTTGTGATTTTGGTTAAAATTTCATTAATAAATGCAAATATACATTGTAATTCTACATAAATATGCTTTCAGACTTTGTTGTGAGCATAGATGTTTCAGTGTATGATTGTAAATGGCAGTGTTGTAGCAAAATTCTGAAGTAGAACATCAATTTTCAGATCAGATTTGTGGCTATTGTAGCAGAGTTTATTTGGAGGATATGGAGTAGAGTTGATGTTGTTGGATGATTGTATTATTGATGGCTACATTTGTGCCACTACTTGTTGGAGCTGAGAGCATGTTATTTGTGGTGTTTTTGATTGATTTTTGATGGTGTCTTGCTACTGGAGATCATATTGTAGAGATGAATTGGTTTGAGCATAAAGTCTTGGATCTAGTATGAAAATAGATGAAACGACGTCCACATAGAGTAAAGGAGTAGTGACTTCATGGGTGTGGAGTAGTGATCATGAAGTTTCATTGAAAGGAATTGTTTCTCCATCCAATGGTAGTTAGATAATCCAATCAGAGTTGGGTGAGGATCGTTGATCGTGGTGGCTTTTAGTGGATGGTAGTTCATAGATCCGTGTGAGAACAGAGTCTTTTGAGTTGATCAAAAGAATCAAGTCTCCTGGTTGATTGGTGTTGACCTATTGTATATGAGGTCGAGTTTCCTAGTTGATGGGAGCCAACAAATCTATGTAAAAGACATATTTTTCTTAATAGAAGATTCAGAGTAGCGCAACAACAGCAAAGTTGTTTTTGTACCCAGTGAAGGGTTTTCCACCAGATACCTTATGTCTCTTGTATGGATGTGTTTTTTATGTGTTGATTATTATTTCTCTCATGGTTATCTCTATTTCGTTGCTTATATGGTTTATATGCATGAGATAATCTAATGTGTTGTTGGCCAATATATGTGATTCAATAAGAAGTTCAAATTGGTAAAATTTATTAATAAGACACACTATTGATTCACCCAACTCCTGCCCCACCCCTTCCCCTATCAATAGTGCTTAAAGGTTTCCAACATTTGAGGAGTTTGAAAAATGGTGAAATTTTTAGACTCCATTTCCATGACAAGGCTATGGAGGTCTGGTCAATGATAGTAGCACCACTTTCTACCCTTAGTTTGGGCTAGGGAGTGGATGGGGGTATGTTATAAGGGGCAAGGATGTCAATTGGGAGACTATATGACTTGGTAAGTGAACCATTAATGAAGGAAGATACTTCTTTGGAGATTGGTGAGGGATAAATGTAGGTAGGACAAATATGGCGAGAATCTCCTTAGTCATCTTGGATTTTGTTTGGAACCTTAGGGTGAGGAAAAGGACGTTGGGGAAAACTTGGAAGAATTTTGAATTAATGAAGCATTACAATCTGCACCGGTTAAGGGAGGTGTTAGGCACTTGGTCGTTTTGACACATTACGAGCTACGATTTTGGGCTTAGGCATGGAGGGCTCGGGAATATATGGAGGTTCCCTAGAGTTAGGAAGTCGGATAAGTTGTTCCTAATTGGTTGGGTGGTAAATTTAGTTAGATAATTTTGAGGATCATAAAAAGGAAGACAATTTCATCCTAACGGAGGATACTATAGATTCCAAGATACTTTTCTTAGTTTTATCTAAATTAATTTTATGGAATTTTGCATTATGTCTGCACACACACTTGAAATATATTATTTAATAAATATACTATATACTAAACATATATATAATAATTATTTTTTCCAATAATATTATAATAACACTGGCTCTATCATTTGATTTAAAAATTCATTGACCTTGGTTAAGCAATAATCCTAAATAACATAAATGAAGAAAAGGTAAATTGCAGTACACTTAAATCACTTAACTCATGTCTTAAAATTATAAAACAACAAAGAAACTTAATAAAAAATAAACTAAAAAAGGGAGGTAAAAAAAATCAATGAGATTGAGAATTGCTATAGAAGTATCCTTATTAAAAAGTTATCATTTATAAAATATAGATATATATTTCAATAAGAAATAGTATTTTATATTTAAAATTATTTTAACACGTGAGCTAACATAAAAATATGTGATAAGCAATGAAGTCATGATAGTTATTAAATTATAATAAAAGTTTTAGAACATCTTGTACATTTATCGTATAAATTTGAAACAAAACTATCATGTAAAATTGGAAACAAAATTAATCATGTAAACTTTAAAATCAAACATAAAATCTTTTTATATAAATGTCCCCATTTATAATACAAATTTGAGATAAGAATAATGAAAAAACTATCATGAAACCTATTATATTATTTGATAAGTTATTTTAATTTATAATATAAATGTGAAGGAGGAATAATTAAAAAAAATAGTTTTTAAAATATATTTATTATCTGTATTAAGTTATTTTAATATGTTATTAACATTTGAGAGTGAGAGCGAGAGAGAGAATTTGTAATAAGCAATGAATTATGTAGGTGATGTGAAGTTGCACACTTTATGATTATATTATATAAATTTGAAAAGAAAATTTATAATAGGAATTGGAAACAAAATTAATCAGTATAAAACATAAACAGTTAAATTAAAATTCTAAAAACTATAGGATAACAATTAAAATACATTCAATAATGTCATAAAACTATTTTAAAAATATAAGAGTTAAATATTATGTGTATTTAAAGAGAGAGAGTGGAGAATGATTGTCTGTTTCAAATATGGGGTAGTTTAAGCGGTAAGTGTGAGAAATTATGAGTCTCACCGGATCACCGCAGTTTGGGGTCAAATTTTTGGGCTACCTGAAATGAACTCTCATGATCCGAACAGGAAGTCTTTGGGTTCCAATCTTGGACTTATCCCTTCGCGGCAGTGGTGAGAGAGTGCGAGGTGGAGCGAGGTGTAAATCGAGGTGAAATATCCCACGCCCAACTGTTACAAAAAATAATAATAAACACTATTATTTTTTTTTAATTATTCAATGTAATGGGTGAGTGAGTTTCAATATTGTAAGAGAGAGAGTGTGAGAGTGAGTGAGTAGTGTGTGTATATAATATTAATAGAAACAAACTTTCCTCTAAAAAGAGGGACCCCAAAACTGGCCACTACGAAATCTAGTACCATCTTAAACTTGAATGAATCCAACACGTTTGAAGCATGAGAGAAAGCGAAAAATACCGTTTTACACTGTCCCAGCCTGAAAGCTACTTAATATGATTCATTTCATCAAGTAACTTTGTGAAAGCAACTCTGGTCAACGCCCGCAAGTTCAATTATATTTGCCAAAGATGTTGCGGTGGCAATCAGGTATTAATTTAAGGAAACAGGTCACTCCGCGTGGGGATTTAAAAACATTAAAACTCTATATATTGAACCCTGGGAAAGGATCCGGAAGGGGCCACGTGTGGTGATATGGTCGCAATCATGGGCGGTGCGTTGACATGGCATACTGTGGAGTACAATGTTGCAAAATGTGGTGACTTGGCAAGATGTCATTGGTTGAATTTTTAAATAGGTATGTTTTTTTTATCTAGAGTTAGATTGGGAAAAGTTTTATATTGTCATAATGTTTTTGACTAGATAAATTTAATGATGATGTTTATTTTGGGTTTTGAGGAATTTGAAAAAGGAAAAAATGTAGACCTCATTTCCATGAGAGGAGTATGGAGGTTGGGTCAATTATAGTAATATTCTTATGGAGGTTGGGTCAATCATAGTAATGTTATTTTTTACTATTAATTTGCGTTAGGATGTGGAAGGGGTATGTCACAAGGGGTAAGGATGTCCATTGAGAGATATTATGATTTAATAAGCAAACCATTAATGAGGGAAGATATTTTTTTAGAGATTGGTGAGGGATAAATGTAAGGTGGGACAAATATGGAGGGGCTCTCCTTGGTCATCTTGGATTTTGTTTGGAATCTTAGGGGAAGGAAAATGAAGTTGGGGAAAACTTGGTTGAGTTTTAAATTAAGGAATTGTTAGAGTCTAGTGGTGCTAAACATTTGGTTATTTGGACATACTAAAATTTTTTGTTGTAATTTTGGGCTTAGGCATGAAGGGTTAGGAAGTTGGATATGTCGTTGCTAGTTGGTTGGGTGGCATTTGGCCATTTGGACAGACTACATTTTTTCACTGCAATTTTGGACTTAGGTATGAAGGGCTAGGGAACCTATGGAGGTTCCCTATGTTAAGAAGTTGGATATGTCATTCCTAATTGGTTGGGTGGTAAATTTAGTCAAATGATTTTGAAGATTACAAGAAAGAAGACGAAATCAACTTAATTAAGGACCCTATAGATTCCAAGGTATTCTTCTTAGTGTTATCTAAATTAATTTTATGTAAATTCGTATTGTTTGTGTACATTTACACACTTGAAATATGTTGTTTAAATAATATACTACATATTGAAGATTATGTATTTATAAAATGTGCCATAGTTATATAATCAAAATTCTTGGCCTTCATATAAAAAAATAATAAATAATTATTACAGTGATAATGTCTTAAAAACATTAAAAAAACATATTATAATATCTTAAAAACATTAAAAACAAAACATATTATAATTGATAAATAAATAATGAGAAACACTACTCTCAAAATGGAATAATGAAGATGGGAATAATAAAAAGTTTATCACTAAAATATTATTTAATAAGTTATTTTAATAGTTAAAGTTATTTTAACATGTGAGATAACATAGAAATATGTGATAAGCAATGAAGTCATGATAATTATTAAATTGAAGTTATTAAATTTACAATACCTGGTAGATTTATCATATAAATTTGAAAACAAAATTTATCATATAAAATTGGAAACAAAATTAATCATGTAAACTTAATCATAAATATTTTCCTATATAAATGTTAACATTTATCATACAAATTTATAACACCTAGTAGATTTATCATATAAATTTGAAAACAAAATTTATCATATAAAATTGGAAACAAAATTTATCGGGTAAACTTAATCATTTTTTTTTAAAGGTCAACAGCGATCATACAAATCTATAGGGGAATAGTAGGAGAATAGTAAAACGATTATCATTAAAACATATAATATTATTTGATAAATTATTTTAATTTTTTATAAATTTGAGATGTGAATAGAAAAATATCATTAAAACATATTATATTATTTGATAAAGTTTTATATATATATATATATATATATATATTAATTATATATATATATATATTTAACATGTGAGATAATAAAGAAATGTGTGATAAGCAATGAAGTCATGACAGTTATTAAATTTACAACAACTTGTAGATTTATTATATAAATATGAAAACAAAATTTATTATGTAAAGTTGGAAACAAAATTAACGAGCCTAGATCCATCTTAATTTGGATTTCTCAAGTGTCGAGAGGGATTAAATCTCTCGAGGTGCAAAACTCTTTTTTGAGTGCAAAACTTGAGGAAAGATTTGCACCTCTAGAGATTTAATCCTTCTTGACGCTTGATAGATCCATAGTTAAGATGGATCTAGGTTGGTTTCAGTTGTATGTGGCCAAGGAAAATATATTGAAGATATGATTAAATTTATCAATAATATTTAAATTCATCTAATATTAATATAGTCATTTTAAATATGCTAAATATGTTTGAGATTAATCTGGTCACTTTGATTTTAAATTTTCTTAGTTACATCAGTTTGTTGAGATGATAAATATTGTTAATAACTTTAATGATGAAAAATGGTGAAATAAAAATTTTGAATGCAAAGTGACAATGTAATAGTGTTGAATGATAGAAAATGTGTATAATAAGAACGTAGTTAATGAAAAATAGTCTTCATGTGATCAATCTCAAACTATTTTCTTCTACTATTCTTATTGTCACCCTTGTTAGTTTTGTCATAATTTCATATCGATTATATGAAAAGAACAGTTGAAATCGTAAGCCACTTAAATCTTTAGCTCGAGATGTTGTAGTAAACAACATACCTTGTCTCTCTTGCTCTCCAATATTAATAGGTTGAGTTACTATAACACAAAAATTAATGTACATTACCAATGTCTGTTTTTTATTACACTGAAATCAATGCGCATTGTTAATCTAATCACTTTAAAATTAATGTACCATCATACATCCAATTACATCAAATCAGAAATCAACATCTACACTGAAATCAATGCATCTAATGCAAGCAATCAAATAAGATTAGAAAACAACTTCTACACTGAAATCAACACATCTAATGAAAGCAATCAAGTAGGATTAGAAATCAACATCTACACTCAAATCAATGCATCTAGTGCAAGTAAGAAAATAGGATTAGAAACCAACATCTACATTGAAATCAATGCATTTAGTACAAGAAATCAAATAGGATTAGAAATCACCATCTACATTGAAATCAATGCATTTAGTGCAAACAATCAAATAGGATTAGAAATCATCTACATTGAAATCAATGCATCTAGTGCAAGCAATCAAATATAGTTAGAAATCAACATCTACATTGAAATCAATGCATCTAGTGCAAGCAATCGAATAGGATTAGAAATCACCATCTACTGAAATCAATGCATTTAGTGCAAGCAATCAAATAGGATTATAAATCATCTACATTGAAATCAATGCATCTAGTGCATGCAATCAAATATCATTATAAATCAACATCTACACTAAAATCGATGCAGCTAGTGCAAGCATTCTAATAGGATTATAAATCGCCATATACACTTAAATCAATGCATCTAGTGCAAGAAATATTTTTCCCTCTCTCCCCCCTCCATCTATTTTCTATATCTCCCTCAATCTCTCATTCTTTGTCTCTCTATCTCACCCCCCCCAAACACACACACACACTCACTCCATATTTATCAATCTCTCTATCCCTCCCTCCCTCTTTCTATCTCTCTCTTCTTTCCTCTCTTCACCTTCCATCAATATCTTTATCTCTCTTTGTCTCTCTATATCACCCCCAAAACATATACTCTCTTTCTCCAATATATCTATATATTCCTTTGTCCTCCTCCCCCTCTCTCTCTCTCTTCCCCTTCCCTCCATCTCTCATTTTTTGTCTCTCTATCTCACCCCCCAAATGCACACACTCTCTCACTCCATATTTATCAATCTCTCTGTCACTCCCTCCCTCTCTCCATCTCTCTATTCTTCCCTCTCTTCACCTTCCGTCAATATCTCTATCTCGCTTTGTCTTTTTATATCACCCCCAAAAACATACACTCTCTTTCTCTAATCTATCTATTTATTGCTCTATCCTCCTCTCTCTCTCTCTCTCTCTCTCTCTCACCCCACCAAATGCACCCACTCTCTCACTCCATATTTATCAATCTCTCTATCACTCCCTCCCTCTCTCCATCTCTCTATTCTTCCCTCTCTTCACCTTCCATCAATATCTCTATCTCGCTTTGTCTTTTTATATCACCCCCAAAAACATACACTCTCTTTCTCTAATCTATCTATCTATTGCTCTCTCTCTCTCTCTCTCTCTCTCTCTCTCTCTCACTCTTCCCTTTCTCTGCCTATCCCCTTCTTCTCTCTATTTCCTCCTTCTTTCCTCTCTCCCTCTCTCCATCTTCCTTATCACCCCATCTATCTCTCTCTAGCTTTGTCTCTTTGTGTCTTTCTTCTTACCTCCCTCTCTCTGTCCCTCCAATTTAATTTATATTTCCCTCCCTCTCTCCACTCTGTCACATCCTCTCTCTTCCTTCCTCTCTCTCGCTTTCTCTCCCACCTCTCTTTCTCTCTCTCTCTCTCGCTCTCTCTCTCTCCCTCTCTCCAACTCTGTTACTACAGCCCTTCCTCTCTCCTTCTCTCCCCCCTTCTCTCCATCTCTCCTTCTTTGTCTCTTTATCTCACCCCCAAACATACACACTCTCTCTCCATCTCTCTCTTGTCACTCCCTCTCTCCCTCCACTTATCACTCTCTATGTCTTTCTTCTTCCCTCCCTCCCTCTCTCCTCCTCTCTCTCAAGTCCTCTCTCTCATCCTTCCTTTATCTCCCCTTCTCTCTCTCTCTCTCTCTCTCTCTCTCTCTCTCTCTCTCTCTCTCTCTCTTTCTCTCTCTCTCTCTCTCCATCTTCCCTCTAATCCTCTATCTCTTCCCTCCAGTCTCCTCTCTCTCTCTCTCTCTCTCTCTCTCTCCAACTATGTTACTATATCCTTCCCTCTCTCCTTCTCTCTCCTTCTCTCCCCCCTTATCTCCATCTCTCCTTCTTTATCTATTTATCTCACCCCTAAACATACACACCCTCTCTTCATCTCTTCCTTGTCACTCCCTCTCTCTCTCCCCACTTCTCACTTTCCATGTCTTTCTGCTTCCCTCCCTCTCTCCCCACTTCTCACTTTCTATGTCTTTCTACCTCCCTCCCTCTCTCCCCATCCAATGATCCAAGTGGATATTGGTGGCCACCTGCCAAGTCCACTTGGACTCCCACCATTGTTTCTTTCATCTTTTCAGTTTCCTTAATTGTAGCACAATTTACTATTTTTAGCAGTTTTTCGGGTTCTGAACTTCCGGAGCCATTTTGAGGCCCTAAACAACGTTTTATTGGGAAAATTCGGAGCAACATGGGTTTATGAACCTAATTTTTCTCTTCCCAAGGTTGTAATTCTCGGATAGATTTTTATAATGAAATATTGTGTGCGTCAAACGGAGATCGTATGCCAAAGTTACGACCCCGAGAAGTTGATGTACCAATTTACCCAAACGGGGCCCATGGTTTGGTGTTTCATATTCTAGGGTTAGGTTTTCGGATATTTAGGGTTCTCCATTATTTATCAACAATAAATAGGCCTTCGAGCCTCATTATAAGACAATTCAGAGGCATGTAGCCACCACATATCTTCTCAGAGATAAGCTACCATCACCCTAGCTGGTTTATTTCCATTGTTGTTTGTAAGCATATTTTAGTATTTTACATTAATGAAATGAAGTATTATTTCCACTGCATCTCTGTGTTTATGGTTATCTCTGTAATTTTTTGCATTCCTGTTTAAATCTGGATTAGTGGTATTAGAGCGGTTTGATTTTTCTCCGTTTTTCTTTGCATGTCCCCAATAAGGTCGGGATATAAGGAGTTAGGGCTTAAACTAGTCGAACATTTGCAAGACTAGCCTCGACAGCCTTCCATGGCGGCTAAAAAAAAAGATGAGGGGGCAGAAGATCCTATCAAAATCTTGCTCGAAGAAGCCCTTGAGGGACAAAGGAATGCGATGATGGACAACTTTGCCTAGATCCTTCAGCAGCTACCCAGGGGTGACGCATCGGCTTCCAACAGCTACTCTGGAAACGCCACACCGTTTAAGGTACAAGTTAATTTTTAAATCCCCATATTCGAGGGTCAGATAGAAGCAGATGTTGTCGATAAATGGTTAAATCTGCTAGAGGGTTATTTTTCTGTTCATGATTTTTCCAGTCGGGAAAAGATTATTTTCGCTCTTCTTAAAGCAGCGCCCCACGTCAAGGACTGGTGGGAAACCTACTGCGAGCATAAGGATGAAAGTACATGCTCACTATTTTCAGCCACACCCACTTGGGATTCATTTCAAGATGCCATCAAGGAGTAGTACTACCCTGTCGGAAGCTATGAGGATCAATACATAAAGTGGACCACGGTGTGGCAGGGAAGGGAACAAGACATGCCAGAGTTTACCAATATTTTCCATACCCTTCGCACAAAGTTGGGTATCAAGGATTCAGAGCAGCATTTGGTACTCAAATACTGGGCTGCCTGCACAAGTACATCCAAGAAGAAATAGAATTCCTGAACATCCCCTCACTCGGCATGGCATACTGATATGCCGTCAAGGTCGAGCAAAAGTTTAAACAGAAGAAGCGAGACTTTGGATCTGCGAATCTGAAGCAAGGGAAAAGTGCCCCCAAACTATAGAACAAAGGACAAAGCCAAGGTGGGGCGGCCCAAGATAACCCGCCAAAGCTACAAGTAAAGAAAAACGTCATGAAGCCGAAAAAGGACACAAGAAAGTGGTGTGAGTTCCAAAAGAGCTCCACTCACAACACAAGTGAGTGTCGGGCCAAGCAGTCACTAGTGGCTGAGCTAAAGGTTTCAGAATCAGATGCATGTTCCGACTCTGAGTCAGAACCTAACAAGGGGAATGACAAAGGGAAGCAGATTATCGATGCAGAGCCCAACGCCACCGTTGCCACCATGAAGATCTAGAAGGAGGAACCTAAAGATACAAAGGAGGAGAAGCGTCTCTTCCACTCCCAGATGTGGGTAAAGGGCTCCCTGCTATAGTTCATTTTCGACAACGAGAGCCAAAAGCACCTCATTTCGGCAGAGGTTTTGAAGTGGCTGGGCTTACCGACCACAGCACATCCACAACCATACACCATCGGGTGGCTTCACCAAGGACGGGATCTTCACGTGAGCCAGCTGTGTCACCTTCCATACAACATTAAGCCCTTCATGAATGAGGTATTGTGTGACATTGCTCCCCTTGAAGTTTGTGATGTATTATTAGGATAACCATGCTTGTGGAAGCGACATGTTGTGTATGAATCAAGGCCCCGTGTTGTTATTGTTACTTTGGGAAATAAGTTGTACAAGATACCGGAGGTAACACTGCCTACTGTCATCTCTTTGGTTACTGCAAAACAATGCAGTAAGCTCATTTCCAAAACTAAGAAATTTGTTTTCTTGATGATACGCCCTCAAGGAAAGAAGAAGACGGTGGCCACGACCTCTAGACAGGGCCCCTCTACACACAACTACAGATGGAAAAGGTCGTGGAGGAGTACGAGGACATCTTCACCTACCCCACAGGGGTTCCTCTACACTGTCAGGGAAAGCACTCCATCGATCTAACACCAGGTGTGCCGCTTCCCAATGGACCAATCTATCAACGCTTTATTCTGGAGAATGATGAAACCAAGAGGTAGATTTAGGAGCTATTGCAGAAAGGTCACATCCGTTCGAGTTCATTGACCTGTGGGAGCCTAATCATGTTGGTACAGAAGAAGGATGGGACTTGGACACTCTGTATTAACTATCGGGCACTGGACAAGATCACTGTCTGTAATAGGTACCTGATCCCATGGATTGATGACCTCCTGGACCAATTGAAGGGGGAAAAATATTTCAGCAAGATCAATTTGAAGTCAGGATATCACTAGGTACCAATCGAACCCTCCGATGTGTGGAAGACTACCTTCAAAGCCAAGGAGGGCCTTTTTGAATGGTTGGTTATTCCTTTCAGATTGACAAATGCTCCTGCAACCTTCATGAGGCTAATGGATGACATTTTGTGGCCATTCACCAACTCATTTGTAGTGGTATACTTGGAGACATCCTGATCTTCAACCAGAGTTGGGAAGAGCACCTCCACCACATCCGACAGGTTCTCCAAACACTGTAGCAACATAAGCTATGTGCCAATTTAGAGAAATGCACTTTTGGCATAACCCATGTTTAGTATCTAGGATACATTATTGATGAATAGGGGGTGCATGTGGATCCAACCAAGATCCAAGTATTTTGGGATTGGCCATCTCCAACCACTCTAACAGAGCTCTGTAGCTTTCTAGGTCTTTCCAACTTCTACCACAGGTTTGTGTTGGGATTTTCTCATATCACTTGGCCCTTGAGTCAAGTCACCAAGGGAGGAGCGAAAGAAAAATTCTTTTGGTCTGAATCTCAACAGAAGGCATTCGCAAAGTTGAAAGATCACCTCTACATGGCACCAGTGCTCACGTTACTAGACTTGCAACAACCATTTGAGGTCGAGATTGTTGCCTCTGACTATGCTATTGAGGTAGTCCTTACTCAACACAGGCATCCAATGGAATATCATAGTGAGACACTTTCAGACACAGTCCGAAAGTATCCCACTTATAACAAAGAAATGTATTCCATTGTGCAGGCCTGCTGACAATGGAAGCATTACATTTTGGGGAAGGAAACTGTCATCCACACAGACCACCGACCGTTGTAGTTCATACAAACCCAAGGGAAATTGCAGAATGATCGCCATCAGAAGTGGTCCACATACCTGCAACAGTTCCATTTGAATATCAAGTATAAGAAGGGCAACACC
>APFE030634372.1:0-33264 GCA_000404065.3 Pinus taeda | reverse complement strand
GACATAATCAGTGCAAACCAATATATATTTCTTTTGTCTAGATGGTGGATTAATTGGTCCAATGAAATATAAAGCCCATTTTTCAAAGGGTTCAATGAGTACCTATGGCTGTAATGGCATTTCATTTGAAAGAGTTGGTCTCCCAACTCTCTGGCAGCTATCACACCTTTTGACATATTGTTTTGCATCTTTGAAGGGAGAAGGCCAATAATATCCTAAAGAAAGTATTTTATAGGCCGTCCACTTATCAGCAAAGTGTCCACCACATGGTTCATCATGACATGCCTTGAGGATGTCAGGTATTCCATATTCCCGAACACATCTTCTGATCACACAATCTAGCCCTGTTTTAAACAATTCATTAGAAATCCATGAATAATTTGAACTCTCCTAAATAATTTTCCTTTTCTCATTAGGAAACAATTGTGGAGGTAGCTTCCCTGTAACCAAATAGTTAGCAATATCTGCATACCAAGGAGTCTTAGTAGTTACTGCAAAAAAATATTCATTTGGAAACTTATCCTCTACAGGAGAATCTTCGTTAGTATTTTCGATTCTAGACAAGAAATCAGGTACTGTATTTTGTTTCCCTGGTCTATCCAACATAGTAATATTGAATTCTTGTAAAAGTAAAATCCATCTTGTAACTTTGCCATTAGTAACAGGTTTGTTCATGAGATATCTAATTGCATAATGATCAGTATCGACAAAAGTTTCGTAGCCTGTTATATAATGTCTAAACTTGTTGATTGCATGGACAACAACTAAGAACTCTTTCTCAATCACAGTATAAAATAACTTAGTGGGAGTCAAATTTTTACTGGTGTAGTAAATGGCATAAGGAACTAGATCCTTTTGACCCAACACAACTCCTAGAGCTGTATCCGAAGCATCTGTAGAAATATGGAAAGGAAGTTTCCAATTTGGCCCTCTCAAAATGGGTGCTTCATATATTCTTGTTTTAAAGGTTTCAAATGCAGATTGACAATTAGGATCCCATTTGAATTCACAGTCTTTTGTAATTAATTTGAAGAGTGGAGATGCTATTTTGGTGAAGTTTTCAATAAATCTTCTATAATATCCAGTAAATCCAAGAAAACTTCTAACATCTTTTTGACAATTTTGAATAGGCAACTTGGAGATGACTTCAACTTTTGATCTATCAACTTTAATCCCATCCCCTAAAATATGATGTCCTAAAATAATCCCTTCAGTAAACATCATAAAGCATTTCTGATGACTTAATGAAAGGTTTGTTTCTTTACATCTTATAAGGACTTTTTCCAAATTCTCTAATGCCTCTTCAAATGAATTAACATAAACTGTAAAATCATCCATATAAACCTCTACACAATCATGAATTAGATCAGAAAAGATTCCTAGTACTGCCCTTTGAAATGTTGCAGGTGCATTACATAATCCAAAGGAAGTACTCGGTAAGCAAAAGTTCCCCATGGACAGGTAAATGTGGTCTTGTCCTGATCTTCAGGTGCTACCTGAATTTGATTGTAACCACTAAAACCATCCAAAAATGAGAAATACCTTTTGCCTGCTAAAGTATCTAATACCTGATCAATAAAGGGTAAAGGAAAGTGATCCTTCAAAGTTGCTTTGTTCAATTCCCTGTAAGCAATGCAAACCCTCCATTTACCGTTCTTTTTAGGTACTATAGCCAAAGGAGAAACCCATCGGCTATCTGAAATTGGATAAATGAAGTTTACATTAAGTAACTTTTGGAGCTCTTTTTTCACTATCTCCCTAAGGTTTGGATTCATCCTTCTTTGAGGTTGTCTGATTGGTCTACTGTTTTCCTCAATGTAGATGTGATGAATGCAAGTCTTGGGGTCAATACCTTTCATATCGCTATACTCCCATACAAATGCAGTATAATGTTTTTGCAAGATTTTGGGTAGCTCTTCCTGTTGTGATTTTTCCAAATTTTTGTTGATATTCAATTTTTTTCCTGGAAAGATCTCAATGGCGGAACTACCAAATTCTTCCATAGAGAAAAGGGAAATTTATATAGATGATAGATAATCAATGTCAGAATCCAACTGAAATTGTGTGGGGTCATATTCTGAAGATGATTCAAAGTTTTCTAATGTGTTCAGAATTTGACTATCTTCACTGATCTCAGAAATGGTAAAGACAGGTTGTATAGTATCTTCATCATCAATCCACTCATTATCTCCTACTTATGTAATTGCTTTTGCTGGAGGATACATATTGAATTCTTTGTCGAATTACCATCAGAAATATACATATCCCAGACCTCACTGATAAGCTTTAGCGGCTGTGGGCTAGCCCAAGGGTCTTTCTAAGTGAGATGATGTCCCTCCTAAATTACTCTTGGAGTTTAATCAATGAAAATCTACTGGATATTCCCAAGAGTCTAAGAGACTGAAATGTCTTCTAAATTACACCTCTAGTTTAATTAATTGATCGATCTGCAAAATGCAAAAAAGTAGTGTAAAAAAAGAAGGTTAGAAGTTTTTAGCTGTTCCATAGTCTGTCTACTCATGATGTTGAAATCAACAGCCACTTAAATCAATAAAGTATTTGGAATTTTCGTACCCCATTGATATGTGTTTTTGACAATTGGACTACCAGGATCTACATACTTCTGCATAGTAATTTTTCCCATCATGATATCTGCAATTTTTCCTACCAAGTGGATTCTTCTTGTATCTCTTGGTTTCCTTCGTGGTCTTTTAAGACTTAACTCCTTTATTGTTTTTGCTAGAATAGGAATCTCTTTAATGGATTGTAACAAGGAATCTTGATACAGACATTCTTCAATTCATCTAGAAAATCATAGTCAGGCAACAAGATTTGTTTTTCCACCCCTTTTTCAATTTGTAACCTTTCAGGAAAAGGAGGTGTGGATGAAGATGCAGGTTGCTCAACTATAGGAGCTGTGGGGGTTAACTCTTTTTCTTTTTCTTTTTGAGTGCTTGGGTTTTGAAGGAATGTTTCAGAACCCTTATTGGCTTCAAGAGAATATTCCTTAGAAATGCTTCGCTTTTGAACATCTATAGAAGGTTTATCTAGGACTCTACCTGATTTGAGTTGTACATCATTGAGAGGAGCAATCATATAGGCAGGAAATTGAAATTGTTGACCTTCCATCATGTAAGCATTTTGAGGGTTTTTATTATTGGGGTTTGGCAATGGCTGAGAAGGAAGTTGATTTGACTTTGTTGGAATGGAAGCAAGAGTTGAGAATTTGATTCTGTTGAGAAGGTTGTTGTGTTGAAATGGGAATGATAGTTGTGGGTTTTGATTTGGAAGTTGTGGAGCTTGTTGGTTTTGAAAATATGGAGGATATTGATAAAATTGAGGAAATCTCCCATAAGGATTTTGCATACCTTGTACCCATGATTGAAAATGATTTTGAGGTTGGGACCGAGGTTGTTTCCAAGGATTCCAATTTGGTGGGAATTGAAAGTTCATAGAGTTGTTAAACCCTTGATTTTTTTGCCCCTGCCAAGGTCTCCTTGCAACAAAATAGAGAGACTCGATTGTATTTGGATCTTCTTGAAAGACAGCTTTGAGCCCAGGGATTGAAGGACAATCCTTGGTCTCATGATTCTCTGAACAGATTACAGATGTTTCTACAACTTTTGCATCCAAGGGACATTCCCTTAGAGCATGTTTGTTTCTACATTTTGGGCAAAAGATGGCCAAAGCTTCAGCTTCTGCTTTCTACTTATTGTGAATCTTAAGAGTGTCTAGTTGCTCACTAAGACTTCCTAAGATATCAGTTTTGAATTCAAGCATGTTGCCTATCTCAGCCCTACTTACTGATCCAGTTGTAGATTTGTTTGCTCTGATGAGAGAAGGATCTCTAGGCCCTTTTGAGTTTTAGATTTCCCCCTTGAGAGATGGACACATAGCTCTGCTATATCATGAAGTGGAAGTTGAGATATGTCTCCTTTTCCCATCATGTTCAAAATATCTATCCATTCATCTCTAATGGCTTTTAATAGAAGGGCTTTCAAGGTCTCTTCATCTAAGTTACTCATTTTTGCTATTTTCAGGTTGTATTGAAATCTTTCAAGTAAATCCTCCAAGTTTTCATCTTCTCTTTGCACCATTTTAAATACCTCATCCTTGTGGTTGGTGGGCATACAATAGTCCAGGTACCTATCCAAAAATGTTTGTTTCATATCATTCCAAGTTCTAATGGATTGAGTGAGTAATCCCATGAACCATTTCAAGGCTACTCCTTTCAATGTTGAAGGAAACAGTTTGAGTTTTTGAGAGTCTTCCAGATAATCATAAGTTCGACACACGACCTCAAACTCAAATAGAAATGTTTCAGGGTCCTCATTTCTTAACCCATGGAAGTTTGGGAGGACAGATGGTGAGATGTTTTTCATTGTGGCTCGGAAATCCTCATCGACTATAGGAAATCTGAATGAGTTATCTCCATCCCTATTTCCCCCAATTTTACCTCTACCTCCTCCATTATTTCCTCCTCCTCCTCTACCTCTACCTCTACCAAATCTGGTTGCTCCTTCTGTCATGGTAGTTTCCCCGGAGACTTCAGAGTCCTCTGGTTCCTCTACTAAGGGTGAATGAGGAGGAATTTCTCCCTCTTCTTCCTCAGGTGATTCTACTTCTTCAATTACAATTTGTCTCCCTGTAGAAGGAAGGAAAGGATCTCTTCCTAATTCAGATTCGATGGATGGTGTGGGAGAGTCAACTACTTCCTCTTGAATTCCAGGAATCCTAGGGCTAAGAGTGTGAGTTGGAGATGATGGAGGTGTCTCTTGCCTATTCCTTGAAGTAGATGGAGTTGTAAAAATCGAACTCTTGGCTCTAGCTAAAAACCTTCCCCTAGAATCTCCTGCTCTATGCATGTCATTTTTTATTTTTCTTCAAGTCAGGTTAATAATTCTCTTTCTGATCTTCCAGGTCACTCTAGGTGCAAGAAGAGAGCATACTCAAGAAACTATTAAACCAATAACTTTCTCTTTTCTGATCCTCCAGATCACACTAAGTGCAAGAGGAGAGCACACTTTGAGAGGTTATCAATTTTCCTTCCTTGAAATTTTCTTGTTTTTTTTTTAGAAATTGGCTACCTAATTTCACTTCCCCGGCAACGGCGCCAAAATGTTTGGTCAATTTAGTGTCATCTAAATTGCTATTTAAAATTTAAACCAGGGGTTCGTAAACTGACGAAGTGAAGTGTACTATATGTACTAGATAACCATTTCCTTAGTCTTTTGTCGTTTTTGAGTTTTTTTTAGTTTGTTTTTGGATTTATCTTTCCCTAATGTGTGATGGCGAGGATGAAAGTGAAGTATGGAGTGTAGATGGTGATGGTTTCTATAGTGATTTTCTCAAACTTGAAAGTGCTCAAAAGAAAGCTTTAAAATAACTGAAATCAATTCTTAAGAGGAAATAAATGCATCAAACAGTGAACTAATGACAATGGCCCAGTATCCTTGCTGCTGAATGAAAAGAAAGTAAAAACTAAAAGCAACTCAAACTTAAAGCAAAGCAACTAATTCACTCTACTTAAACTCTTCAGATCCTTTACCCTTCAGCTCAATCTACCTTGTGGGAAGTAATCATGAACAAGTCAAGCAATATGATATCTAAATGACAAGAAATTAAATTGCATAAAAGAAACTAATCACACTACTTGAACTCTTCTGGTCCTTTACCCTTCAGCTCAATCTACCTTGCGGGAAGCAACCATGAATAAGTTAAGCAATATGATATCTAAATCATGCTACAATTAGTAATATTCTGATTTCTTGCTAATAGAGTCACTTGACTATAGAAAGAAACCATAAACTGGTGAGAAGTATGATATCTAAATAGCAGAAAAATAAATAAGCAAATCACAACTTGGAAAGGACAATGTTGAAATTAAACTTTAGAAAATGAAAGTTAGCAGGAAGGACAAGATGATCTCATATGCCAATAGTTATCAAAAAGATGAAAAATTGCCCAGTCTGCCTAAGAAAACCTGCAGAAAAGCATTGATCAGTTGACAGCTCTAAGAAAACAAAGATGAAAATATAAACAGCAGAAACATCAAACAGTATATTATGTATAAGCTAATGATAAAAACAAAAACATAATAAAACTAAATGAAAACTTTACAAGGCTTCAGCGTGCAGGGGCCCTCTGCCACTTCAGCCAGTCAACAAGTAGTCACACGGATGAACTCAGAAAAGTCTTCTCATGTATTAAAATAGCAACATATAAAAACAGTGGGGTGATAAATAGCAGTTCAGAATTCACGTATACAAACAGTTCAGAATTCACATCTCCCAAAAAGCTCCTTTACAGCGTTCATCGACGCGTTATTTATAATGCCAAAATGCTAAAACTAATTAACAGACTCCTACACTATTAACTGTGTTGCTAAAGACACTTAGATCCCTTCAGCCGAGATCTAGTGTAACTGTCATCGTGTCTATTAAATCTTCAGAGTGGTAGCTGTAGATTCAGGTCTCGGGAATGATCTCCAGGTGTGCTGGTGCCTTCGTGAGCTGAGGACTGTGCCACATAACATTCACGTGCTCAAAACAGAGACGTGCCACCGCTAAACTCTTTGGTTGGCCTTGTCTTTGACCTTCGTTGACCGTGACCTTCCATGGATGATTTGGTTGATTTGAAGGGACACGTTCCATGTATCCGCCACCTGGAGCTTGCCCATGTAGCTCGTTTCTTCATAGGACACCTGTAGCACAACTTTTAACAAAATAGCTGCGGAATCCTGTGCTGGCTGCGGAAACCTATGCTGGCTGTGGAAACTGACAAGTTTCCGCAGCTGCATGAACAAAAAAACTAAAACCAAACAACAGTCATAAGCATAGTCAGAAAACCATATAAAAAGTCCTTTTTAGACTATAATGCAATGATTTAACAACTGGGTGGATGAAGTAAGTGGAGAAAGAAGGCTGAGAGGGTGTATAGGAAGGTGCAGGTTTGAGGCTCAACACTTCTGATTGCACCTTATTTTGTGTCATCCTGCTTCGTAAGAAAGAGAAAAGGCTGAAACTTGTTATTTGCAATGGAGCTTTCCAGGTAAGATTGCTCCAACCATTCGATGTTTGGATCATGAAACTCGAAAGAATCCTCTTGAAAACCCTACAAATTTGAAACAATGAATCTTCAATTAAAAATGTGGGATCGTGATGATAATCTTGTGATGATAAAAATATTTGATCATATTCAAAAGACATGCCAAGATAGTGAGGACCAAACATAACCATCAACAAAGGCTTAAGTGCCTCAACAACTTGACAAGTATCCGAATAGTGAGATGTTGAGCCATGAAGATGAAAGGAGGTAAAACAATTGTCATTGGATGTGCTAATGGGAAAATTATAAGTTAAATGATAGCCATCAGAGACAAAATCATGATGAGATGGGATGATTAAAACATCAAATTCCTAGTTTGTAATAACAAAGAAAAATAAATTTGAGCAACTCTGTGAATGCTCTAAACATAGAACCAAATTCCTCGCATGCCGAATGTGACACACCATATTCTTGTAAGTGGACACAAACTATACAAGCATCATAATCATCGAAATAATTTAAAAGGAATGCCAACACAACAAATACATGAAACTAGTCAAGACATAGTGAATGGAGAAGAATTTGATTCGCGCAATAATTCGTGCATTCTATCACTCAAGAGGATTTCAGGTGCGATGAAAGGAAAGATTTGCAATATATCATTCACAAGAAAACCTAGGAGCTGACTATTTTTTTTTGACAAATTCGGCTGCTATTTATATTTCAAAAAATATTAGGAGGCTAAGCTCTAGAATTACATGTTTGGAGCTCGAAGGTTGAGCTTGCAGTTTGACTACATTAAAACATTATGATAATTTACTGTATTTTCTAGCTTGAAGAAAACTAACACAAGAGTAGATTCTCATGAACTGGAAGAGGAGTAGATAGACTTTACAAAACATCCTAATATATATTTATGTGATTGATTTGTCGCATAGTAGATTCTTCTGGCTTGCTTTCCTGATCATTGATTTTGATGCTGGAACAACTGGCGCTTGGAGCATTGAGTTTCTCCATCATATATTTGAGGATATCCGTGGATTCTTGAATATGAGCGCAGACGTTGGATAAAGCATTGAATTGCTCCTGCACGGAAGAGACACGATGAAGAAAATGGTTTAATTCTGCTTTATACTTTTCATTGATAATACGAGTGGAAGATTCAATCTTTTCATTCAAAACTTGTTGATGCACCCTTATTTGTTCTAGTTCTTCCTAAAGATCCCAGCAGTGAAGGTAGTCCTCGTTACGAGCCATTTGAAAAAATTTTGCTCTATTCTGAAGGTGTGCTTGAAATTTACTATGCCGAGAAGTAGCAAATGCAACCGAAATAAGAGAGTCTGAGCAAAAGGTCTAAAGAACAGAGAAGGGGAAAATATTAGAGATCAGGGAGCAGGGAAAAGGCCAAAGAGGGCTTCCAGAGAAGCTAGCTATTAGAGCTGAATAGACTGGCTGGGAAAAGAGTAGGATTGGACCGTCCCTTACCAGCACAAGAAAAGGGATCTCTGTAGTAAAAAGAGAAGGGGATGGAGGGATCGAAGCCCAACAATAAACAAGGAGAGAAGAAGCGATTAGATGAGCAAGGGAGGGGATATGAAGAGGGGTAAGAAAAATTTCAAAGAAGAAAGAAGGATTATAGGGGAAGCTGGCACGGGCAGATGGCACTGAGGAGCAACTGAGATCGACAATGAGCGCATCAGCAATGGAAAAAACATTGATAAGGATGAAGGCTTGAGGTTGGGGAGTCCAGGTATTTATAGCAAGCGGGCTGCGAGAGAGGTCGAAAAGAGTCACGTTATAAGGGGTAGAAGACTCACGGATTTCACACAAGTGACCAAATATTGAAGTAGATGAAAAGGCTGTAGGATTGGGAGGCAATATTTTTGGCGGCAGAGAGATTGCCACATCGAGATCGCAATGGATTTGGTCAGGGTATGCCTTGAGATTTCGGCCAGTGTCAAGCTCAATAGGATTGTCACGAATCATTAGGGAGATCAGGGGAGGTATTGGAAAGAATCCTTTTTGTTGCAAAGAATATTTCCTTTAGTTCGGATACACGCATGACTGGAAAGTTTGTTTGCTTCTCGATTTAAAGTGCGAAGAATGTGGAAAATTTTATCTCCCAAGTTTGATTGATCATGGTTTGACATCTACTGATGAGTTGTTGTATGAGAATGTTGGAGGCTTTTCGCTTACTATTTATGAGACTTATAATAATAGCAAAGTCCCCAAAAATCCACGCTTTCCTGATTCCATGAATTTGAAGTTGGTATAAGCCTTGGTGGAGAGCCAGAGCCTTTGCTCTATTATTTGAAAGATTTCCCAGTCCCCACTCAAAGGTGACTAAGGGTTCTCCTTTGGGTGTATAGATAATTCCCCCTGCCCTCGCAACTCCCGGATTTGACTTGGAGGCACCATAAAAAAAGACAGTATGAGTGTTGTTGTTGCAAAGCCGTTCATTAAATTCGTCTTGCTTTAATCTTATTTTCCAATTGTGGCTAAGGGTGTTGATTGAGCTACTGAAGGTGTTTGCTGAAGGAGGGATACTGCGCTTGTCTATCAGGTTCCTGATGAAGTCTCTCTCTTCAATACAGAGGTTGGCCATATCGATTTTCTTTATACTTTTAGAAGCAATGGTTTCTATTGCAAGGCTTTTAGCCTTACTACAAAGTTGTCTAGTTAATGTTCCCTGATCCCTGAAAATCTTGCAGTTCCTAGCAATCCAGATTTTCCATAAGAGAGCATATGGGAGGTCATCCCACACCCTCTTGGCAATGTTATTTTTCTTGGGTTTCCAGGGATATTTTTTCTTCCAGTTTCTTAAGGCTTCACCGATGGAGTGTTGAGAATTCCAGGTGAAAGTGTCATTTGAAGCTATGCCTTTCCAGCAAGATATGGTGAAGGGGCACGAGATGGAAAGGTGTTGAATAGTCTCTTCAGCCTCATGAAAATTTGGGCATCGAGAGGGTCCAATAATACCTCTCTTTTGCAAATTTTCTGAGGTAAGGGTCTTCCCCTTTAAGAGGGTCCACATGAAGAATTTAACTTTAGGGATGGCTTCAGATTTCCATACTACTTTCCAATACATCCATGGAGGAGTCGAGTGGTCCCTGTTACACAAATAATGATAACCTGCTTGTATTGAGTAGCTGGAGCTCATGGGATCTGATTGGAATCCATCAATGCCATTTTTAATTATAGGCGTGATGTTGTGGAGATGGATCTAAAAATTGTTGAAGATCTCTTTAAGATTATCAGGGATGGGAGGGAAGCTCCAACCCTTCCAAGCCTGAGTATCTATATCCCATTGAGAAATTTGATTTAAGTGATATATTCCTTTGCTTTGAAGGAAGAGGAGAATTGGTTCCATACCTGGACAACTGCTGATTGCTTGGTTTCCCATAATCTTTTTGGCTCCAATGCTGATTTTGCTGCCACCTATGGGGGCCTTTGAGACATTTTGTGCCATAAAGGAGATGGCTTTTTTGCAAAGTTTCCAAATTCTTGTGTTGCTTCTGACAGGTATTTCACTTGTTAGAATTTTCTGCCTTGGACTGTTGATATATTTGGCCTCAATGACTTTTTTCCACCAAGCTTGTTGATCCTCAAGCAATCTCCAAACTATCTTGCCACCAAAGGCTAAGTTTGTGAGCATTGGAGATCTGATTCTAAGCCCCTCTTTTTCATGGATTTGAATAAATTGTTTCCAACTAACCAAGTTATATTTTTTATTTTCCTTCTTCCCACCCTGCCATAAGAAATATCTGAGAATACTCTCCATTTTTTGGTGAAATGAGGTTGGCGCCTGAGCTAGGGAGAACTGATATAGAGGGAGAGAAGAAAGGCTTGATTTAAGGAGAACCATTCGACCTGCTGGGTTGAGCCAGGAGGATCGCCCCTTCTGAACTTTCCTTTTCACTTTATCTAGCATTGTTTCCCATATTTTAGCTCTAGCATGTCCCATGCTCACTGGCATTCCCAAATAGCTGATGTGGTCCCACTTTAACTTGCACGACACCCCAAAGATGTTGGATATGTTTTGGAGTGTTTGAGTTGAAGCATTCCAACCATAAATGCAGCTTTTGAGGTGATTTATCATTCCCCTAGAGTATCTCATAAACTTGTTAGAGTCGGTCTTGTCAGTCCTCTGTCAGAGATCAAAACTCTTTCTGCATTTCATTTTTAGGAGTCTCGCTCCATTCACTCAACTGCATTCTGCTAGGGGCATGCCATAATCTGACGGAAGGGTCTTGTCAATCATTTCCCCTCATGTCTTGTACCTGCTGGCTTAGGTATTTTCATCAAAGTTATTAAAATCCATGACAGTCAATGCTTGATCTTTTAATGGACAAGACTCATTTCATTCATTAGGTCTAGGGTTCGCAAATTGTTGTTCTCAAAGTGCTTCAATAATACTTGCAAGCGAGAGGAAGGCTCAATAATTCACTCAAATGATATTTCTGAGCAAGAAAGGATGAATTTTGGAAAATTGAGAGAGGTTTTTGTCCAAAATAGGCAAAGGAATTAAAACCTCCTTCACTTTTTACCTAGGTGTCTTTCTTTTATAGAAATGGCAAAAATACAATTGCCTTGGGAGAATTGATGCACCTCTAAAGTGACCTTGGGAAAATCAAGTTTTCTCCTAGCTTGGTTAGCCAAATGACTTGCTTGATGAGTAAAATGATAACTAGACACAAATATATTTCCAATGAGCTATCATGAGCTCAATTTGGAGTTGAGGAATACCTTAAAAAGTTGACTACAACAACACTCTGCCTTGAGGTAGCCTCATTTGGTACATTTTGACAAGTCTTGGGAGATTTGATTTTTTACAAAGAAAATAAACTACAAATTGAAACATTCTAGTTGGGTTGGAAAGTAGACTCATAGATCTTTCCAAAGAGCTATCCTACACCCAATTTGGACACCGGGAAGGCCTCCAAAAGGCTCTTGCAAAAAGGCATGGCGCACATGGAAGGCGCGGCGCACTGGGAGAAATTTTCCAGTGTAAATTTACACTAGCGCGACGCACATGGGAGGCGCGACGCACTGGGCTAAAAGGCATGAAATTCATGGAAATATTCCTCCAAATTGCAAATTATTCATTCCACAAGTAGGTAGAGCCTCCATTTATGTGTTTCATCTAAGTTTGTGCTAGGGTATGGTGGTTTATGGATGCTAATGATTGAAACAAAAATTCAACCCTTTCATTTTGGATTCCTCACATGTAAACTACTACCTAGGGTTTCAAAACTTGTTCGCCACCAAGGTTACTCTTTTCCATTATCTCCCTTGTCCTTAAAACCCTTTTTTCCTTGAATCCATTGTTCCCCATTCCCTAAAGTTACTAAACCCTATCCTAAATTCCCTTTCCCAAAACTTTCAAAGGTGAAACCCTAAACCCTATCCCACACATAAAACCCCTCACAACCCTCATATATTTCCCAAACAAATCTCTCCCAATAGTCCCTAATCCCTCACTATTTTTTCCTCCCCTTACTGTCCCTCATGTCATTATTTTATCTTGGTGACAAAGGTCAAGCACATCATCAAAGGCATTACAAGACAGTGTGACATATCAACACCTATTAGTCCAAGACAGTTTGTCCACCAGCAGACATGACATCTGATCCGTCATATGATCATGAAGAAGAGACACACAATGATTCACCAACAAAGGTACATGCATCCAGGAGGCCTCTTATAGGTGGCAAAACATCCGTGAAGACTAGCACGCTGCCCAACGAAGCCTAAATGAGAAGACACCCATTCAGCAGGAGATAGAGGCTCTTCGAGAGAATTGGCTCGAGAGGATCAACATCCACTTAGAGGAGCTATTGGAAAAAGCAAAAAAGGACAATTGCATGCTCAGGCACATGAAAAACCATTATTGGACACACAATCATGTTTGCAAGGCACGAATAAGGAATTTACAGGCAAAACTAAAGAAGACAATAAGGAAGCAAAAGAGGCAAAGGGAGCATGATCATCTTCAGATATTGGCCAAAGCCTCTTTAGCTCAACATGACACTTGATGGAGAAGCTCCAACCCAAATTTTAAGAAATTTGGGGCATTTTTGGCATTCTGACAAATTTTTGTGCACAAAACATGGTTTTTCTCCCAGTGCGTCGCGCCACTGGCGCGGTGCTTATGATAGGGAGCTCCAAATCACAAAAGATTTATATTTTTGGATTCGGCATGAAAAATAATGACTACTGGTGCATGGCCAAGAAGTTTGGGCAAGGTTTGAGTCCTCATGAGGTCAAAAACACTCAAAAAATGACCTCTCTGCCCCTATTTTGACACACAGGAAGTAGTCTTGGGAGATTGAAGTTTTGGAGGGGCAAATGAGCAACAAATTCAGAAATTCCACTTGGGTTGGAAAGTAGATAGATAGGGATTTCTAACAAGCACACTTGGGCTCAATTTGGACTTCAAAAAGTGCCTCAAAATTAGCTCCAAAGTGGTGCGATGCATACAGTTTTTGGCGTGACGCACAGAGGCCCAAAGGCCAAAATCACTTCCACTCCGCGAAATTTTGATTTGCGATTTTCTCCAAGTGGGCCCGCTCATTTACACTACATTTTCCCGGCACCTAAGGCAAATTTTAAAAAGTATTTTCACTAAAGGTTTTCTTCTATCCAAGTGGCAAAAGGAAGGCGAGCAGTCACCCAAACAATTTGTCATTTTTGTAACGCTGCACCTGTCACTAATGGTTGGCTTTCCATTTCCAGTTTGTAATGATTTGAAAAACTCCCCAACTTTGGGTCGTTCCATTTCCCAATGGCAAAGTCTATTTATTGTATTTAAAACCATTTGAAAAGTGTTGGTTGTAATTTCTGGGAGACTGTGGGAGAGAAACTCAGTTACTCATTATATATTTTGACAGAGAATTAATGAAAGGCAGCGGCTCTGGTTCATGAGATTCATGTGGTGAGAGTGTAGAAAATGTATTCTCTTTCTGTTTCATATGTATTTTGTTATGTTTCACAGTTCATTCATATTCATTTCCAGTGAAATTTTCTAAGTAAGATAAGGTAGAATTCATGTTTATTGCTCTGCCTGTGGGAAAGTTTCACGTTCTGTGTTCTTCTTCTGTTGAAAAGGATTCATGTATTTATACCCTTTTCACCCTCCTAAACAATCTTTCCATTTCGCATTATTGCAAATTTAATTGCTAGACTTTCTGCCTATCTTGCCTCACGAAGTAATCTGTGACTTTGTGTTAAATTCTCTGCTCATGCTGTTCGTTGGTCCCATACATCCCAGAAACTCATTCATTTACCAAAAATTGCCTCTTGTTTCCATATTTATTTACCTAGCCTAAAATCAATATTCATTGTAAGTCATCTCAGACCATATCGTTTATTTATTTACTGAGTGTGACCCAGAGAGATCCCTCTCCTGTTTTGGTAGGGCTAGCTACCAGACTGAGCGTGGTTTGTCGTTACCCTGAAATTTTGCCTTCCTTCAGCCTAAGGCAGATTTAGGCTCTAACAAAACTTATCTAAAAGATATTTGAATCTTCAGGCTATATGGAAGACGCCCCTCCTATCAGCAGGGTATCATCAGCAAATTGGGAGTGATTAATGTTTTTAACTCCATCTTCAAATTTGATTTCGGTAATGAGGCCTACCTGCCGCTTATGGTCGAGGGTGCAACTGAAGGATTTAGCCATTAAAATGAATAAGTAGGGAGAAAGAGGACAACCTTGCCTCAATCCTCTTGAAGATTGAAAGGCAGGGCTGGGCCTTCCATTGATGAGGGGGGCGATCCAAGGTCTAGAGATACAGGTTCTTATGAGGTTGATAAAAGGAGAAGCGAAGCCCATTTTTTGAAAAGTAGCAAATAAAAAGGAGTGCCAGACCCTGTCAAAAGCATTAGCCAAGTCTAGTTTCAAAATGAATCCCTTTGCGTTCCTAGAGTGACTTGAGTGGATGGCTTCCTGAACTAATAGGATGGATTCAGAAATTTGCCTATTGGTCATGAAGCCGCCCTGGTTTTCAGAGATTAACATTGGCAAGAGAGGCTTGAGACAGGAAGCAAGGATTTTTGTGAAGATTTTATATGAAGAATTGCAAAGGGATATGGGATGAAAACGAGAAAAATTAGAGGGGCGGTTCTCTTTGGGAATGAGGGCAAGATGGGTTGAATTTGTGTAGCCTCCCATTTTATTTTTCCTTTGTATCCATTTGAAGTACTTGATGAGATCCTTTTTTATAGTTTCCCAGTGCTCCCTATAGAAGCAAATTGGGAATCCATCCGGTCCTGGAGCTTTGTCAGGCTGGAGGCCCCAGATGGCTCCCTTGATTTCTTCCTCCTTTATCTCTTCGGTCAATCTTTCATTTGCTTCTGTTGCGATTTTATTTGGCATATGCTATAAGAGATCAGCATAGTTTTCTTCTTCCCCTTTTTCTGATAGGAGCTCTTTAAAGTGTGCTGAAGCCACGCTTTTTATAGTAGCTTGATCGTTGTGTTGAGTGATTGTGATTTCTGTGATAGTTGTTATGTTGTTTCTAATTTTTCTAACTGTTGCTTGCTTGTCGAAGAAGGCTGTATTCTTGTCCCAACTTTTCAACCAACCCTGCCTTGATTTTATTCACCATTTTTCTTCCTCTTCTCTTCTGATACTGTATAATTGACTATAGAGATTTTCTTCTTGGCTTTTCCTCACCTGAAGGTACTCTTGGTTTTCCATTGCATGGTGTAAATCTTCAATTTTAGCTTTCACGTCTAGCTTCTTTGCTTCCGGTTCTTTATATTGAGTTTTTGCCCAGTCCTTGAGTGCATTCTTTATGTTCCTGAGTTTTCTTTCCCATATGAAACTTGGTGAGCCTTCAACATGCTGACGCCAAGTTTGTTGGATTAGATCTTTTTCTACTGCAATGTCATTCCATAAAGGGTTGTATTTAAAGGGGATAGGGCCCAAGGGGCAATGGGATTCAAGGGTTAAAGTAGTGGGGTAATGATCTGAAGTAGCAAAGGGAAGAATAGAAGCATAGATAGCTGTAAAAATGGAAAGCAGGCACACATTTACCAGGATTCGATTAAGTCTTTCCATAATATTGCTTTTCCCCAACGTGCGGTTGCTCCAAGTGAACTTACGATTCTTTGGGATTATATCAACAAGATCCCCAAGCTGCATTACATTCTCCAGCTGATTTCTAAAATGATCAGGAGTAAAGCTGCCTCCACGTTTTTCGTTAGCATGCAGGATGAGATTTAAGTCTCCACCTAAAATTATGTTGTTGTTCTCTTCCTCTGCTATATTGTTGCTAAGGGAATTCTAGCAGGCTTCCTTGTCTCTATAGTGATTCGGAACATAAACATTGTAGATGACAGTCTGTTGACTGCTCATGTTGTTATTCAAAACAATCTTTATCCAATGTTGTTCTATTGTTTTTGCTGTATTATTCCATTTGTCTTGAAGCCAAAGCGTAACGATTCCTCCTGAAGCCCCTCTGGAATCACACACACATCCTTTGTATTTCTTTTGCTTTTTTATAATTTTACTCATCTCTACCTGTCCCTGTTTTATTTCTTGAAGTAAAACAATCTCTGGTCTTCCTTGGGTAATTAGGTCTTTTAAGGCATTTGATTTGGCGGGGTGCCCCAATCCCCTGTTGTTCCATGAGAGCATTTTCATCATTTCAGATGAGGGATGCAAGGAGTTGCTCTACCTCCCTGGTCTTTATTAACTAAGTCCTTGTCTATTTGGCCTTGTATATAGGATTCTATGGGGTTTTGAAGCCCCAATGCTATGTCTTTTTGCGCATTTTCATCTCTATGTTGTTTAGCAGAGTTTCTTCCAGGCTTCTTTTAGTTGTCAAGGGTGGAACCATGCTCCTTAGAATTGCTTCTAGTGATTCTGAGAGGGGGGGGATCAGATGGGAGGGAAGAAGAGATAGTCAGGGGAAGGGGAGAGTCAGAAGGGATGGGTTGAATAACTAGAGAAGGGGGATCCTCAGGAAGAGATAGGATGTGAAAGGGGTTGGAGGAGGGAGAGGAGGAATATGGATCAAGCTGGCAAAGAAAGGGAGGATGGGATGAAGAAGGGGGAGGATATGAGGGAGAGGGATTGGGTGGAGGACGAGAGGAAGGCCTAGCATCATGAGATGGGATGGGGTTAGGGGCTGCCCTTTTTTTTTACTGTTTCCCATTGATCTTCTTGCAAAGAGTTGTCAACTTTAAGAAGTTTAGTGCATCGATTGGCAAAGTGACCATATTCGTGACATACCTTGCACTTGAAAGGAATCTGCTCATATTCAAGTTGCTGAATGTGAGTCCAGTTGTCAACCTTAAGCTTGATGGCTTTTGGCATGCCTTTTCCCAAATCAACTTCTACACAGATGCGAGCACAGGCCTGCATGTTGTCTTTAGGTTCACTCTGATCAATGTATTTCCCAACAGCATTCCCGATAGCACACACTGATTCATCTCCCCAACAGTGCAGGGGGAAGTGAGGAAGTCGGACCCAAATAGGCACAGTGCTAGGGATGTCTAGCTCCGGATCAAAGTCTGGTGTCCACTTATTGAGGTATAGTCCTCTAGAATCCATGAAGTAAGGACCATTACGAAAGATCAAGTCCTTATCTTCCTTTGTTTCGAAATGAAAAGTAAAGTATCCTTTCCCACAAAATCTGATAGAGATTTTCCCTTGAGTTTTATCTGATCAGTTCCTTTCCACCCACCTCTGACTGTTTTTAGAGAGGGCCAGAGTCCTGTAAATTGACCAATAAGGCCTCTTTCTACCAAGGCAAGGGCAACCATACGGGGTAAGGTTGGAAGTAGAGAAACTTGCTACAACCCATCAAGTTTTTTGATGAACTTCGAAACTATGGGGCGAGTTCGTTGTGGAGGTAAAGATCGGACTAGGTCAGAGAATGCTTGTTGAAGAGCTGCCTCCTCCAGTGGCACCTTCGGAGGGGCCATGACGAAGCCAAGGGCCGATTCAAAATCGTTGGTTCAGGCAACGACTGGACCTAGGAGCTGACTATTAAGAAATGAATCCGATAGGCATATTCCTTCGGCCAAAGATACTCTTTGCAATTATTAACTTCACAATTCCATGAGTTTACGAGAGATACACATTCCAATCCCAAATTTGATGCAAGAGATTTGCATGAAGATGAATCAACTAAAGAAGATTCTTGAATCTGATCAAAAGTAAATTCTTAACAACTTTAAAGATTAAATCTGAAATACCAACCATATTTCAAAGAGAAATTTACATCAAGTGAAACCATGCAAAGAGAAGGGTTGTGCAAGGGAAACTAGAGCTTACTTGGTTCCGGGGGCTTGCCAGAGTCACAAGATCCTAACATAACCATCAATCAAAATTAAAGTGCCTCGACTTGTTTATAAGTCTTAGAACTTTTAAAGATTGTAAAATCACATTTTGAAGATTGAACCAAATCGTGCATGGTGTGAGGATAACTACTACCATTGATTTAAATAAGACCACTACTCACCAGATGAAATCCATTTGTGCCACTCATTTGCCCAGATTATACAACTTCAACAACCAGGTTACTTAAATCAATAGATTCTTTTGATCGTAAATTTGAAGACGTATGCATCAGAGAAATTTCATGGGCAAGTTGGTTTGGAGGGTTGGATTCAATGATTTGATTGTTTTCATTTTCATCGTGGAAAATCTCACCACCTTGTGTGAATTGATAAGTTAACTCATTGGATGAATAACTTGAAGAGCATAGAGTATCTTCATCACATGTAGATGCATCGTAAATATGAGAGCACATGGGATAGTGAGATGAAGATGAAGTTTCAATAATAATAAAAATCTTCAGATGGATCAGATTCCAGATCTAGTTCTTACAAATTAAAATCTTCTTGAGAAACTAGAACATCAGATGATGCACATGGGCATTAGTGATCGCATACATCAACAGATCCATCATGATCGGAATGATTGTTTCCCAAGGCTACAGATTGATTGAAAGAATTTTATTGCATTTGATTCACTGTTGAAAATAGGAGATTGAAAATAATCCAAGAATGGAAGCGCATCATATTCACATCGAGGATTTTGAGAAAAAAGAAGAAATATTTAAAGCATATTCACTTTCTTGCTCCTCTACTTGTGTAATTTGACTACCTTGTATCTGATCACAATTTGAACGAACAACTTGAAAATAAAGACAGTGTGAAAAATTAGTTGGTGGAGCCGATTGATTGGGCAAATCATGGTACAAAGAGTCATGGCATGTAGATAATAGAGGATAACAAGAATCCAAATCAGATTTGAGACTAGAGCTATGAATAGTAACGTCATCTTGCAAAATGGAGGAGTTAGACTTCACCATGGGCTTCATGAGCCATTCTTGGATTTCCTCCATTGAATATGAGTCATGAAAAGCGGAAGAAGAATGAGAAGACGGATTAGGAATTTGATTAGCATAACTCCCAAATTGATTATCATCACAAGGAGGCACCCACATCGGAACTGAAAAGGGAGGAGGATGAAGAACAAAAGGAATCGTAAATTCCTCCTCTGAAATTAGAAGTGCCTCATGATTTACAAGATTTTGGAAAGTAGAAACATAAAGAGGTTTAGATTCACCGTGTAGAGAGATGCCAACCAAACGCTCAAACATTTGCTTAAAGAAATCCTAATGTGTGCCTTCTTCGGGAAATTCATATCGAAGGTGAAGGAATCGATGAGAGAAATCCTCAACTAATTCATTAGGTTTCATTCTTAGGTGATTGATTCTTTTAAGAATATATCGGTAATCATACCTATCGAGGCTTGATAAATCTCCTTGAGGAAATGATGAAAAGAATGGATGGAAGCAAATGGTAAGGTATGCCACCATTGGTTAACATGACATTCAAGGGTGAGGAAGAAATTCACACAAGAAAAATCTTCATCATTTATTTTGTAATGTTCACAAAATTGAAGAAAATTAGAAATGTGCTCGATTATGGATGGTCCATCCTCACCATTAAGATTAAATTAAGACGATTGATAGGTTGGAAAAACACCCCGGGAGTATGATTTGAGGATGAGCCATTTATGATAAGAGATTCAAAACAGACTCAACAGCTTGTCATATAGCTCTCCTTTTAGTGCCATTTTGTTGAGGGTGCTGGAAATCTGTCAATCAAGGGGGTCTCCCTGATGTGAAGTCCCAATTAGACCTCACACCGTTTGGAATAGGAGCCCCATCTGGGATATCATCCTCACTGCCATATGTTTGTATGTGTTTGTCTTGGCTACAAAGTTTAGCATAAGAGAGTTATGGACAAGTAATATCAGATCACCAAGTGAGTATGCCTGGTGAGTGTTCGGTTGTATGTGTGTCAAGATTCTTCTACTGTGAAGGGAAAGGAAAGTGAGCCTCTAGGAGAGAGGTAATAGTACTTCCCTAGTAAACACACACAGACACAGAAGATATATGTCTAACATCCAACGGAATAGTCCACAAATATGTGACAGTCATGTCAACCATTATAAACAAGAAAGATCTACCTAACATCCACCGAAATAGTCCACAAGGATGTGATAGTTATAGAAACCATTACAACACATTATCAATTAGATAAGCACTAAAATAACTGAAATAGCTCAACTACTTTAGTATAGATGAAAGCAAACATGAATCATAAATATTCATGAAATAGTCTTACAAATATTCACAATCCATGCATGAAAATGTGTTGGTATCACAATGCGCAGTTCAGGCTCGACTGTGCAAGTAGATTGCGTAGTTTTGGAACTTAGTGAGCTAGGTTGAAGGGTTGAGCACTGATTTGTCCACTGCGCAGCTTTGGAAGGCAGAGGAACCCAAGTGTTTGTGCAGTTGCATTGTTCAGGAGCACAAGGGCTATGATTTTTAGCCTTATACTCACATAAACAATCAATAAGTCAAAGTATTCACAAAATAATGAAATTACGAAATTATTAATCATGAAAGTAGAGTTACTCTAAAAGTCTTTGTATGATCAAAGAATGAGAGAAGTCAGGGATGGAGATCACACAAAATCAGCTAAGATCTTTTTGGAGATATTGTGGAGAAAGTTATGGAGAAGGTTCAACCAATTAGCAAAATTGGTAATTTGTTATGAGAACCTAATTTCTATATTACGAAGCCTAGTGTATTGTGAGGATGTGTATATAATGTATCATTTTATTAAATTAATGAACTAAGGCTTGAAAGTATTTTTCTTCCAATTTTATGTTTCTAATATTTTGTTTTTATTAATTACTTCAATTGGTATCAGAGCTAATGGGGATCTTAGATTTAGAGCTCAAACATTGTGGAACTGTTGCGTAAGGACTATGTGTGGAAGATGAGTTTGTGTTGCTTGTGTGAGGATGTGTATATAATGTATCATTTTATTAAATTAATGAACTAAGGCTTGAAAGTATTTTTCTTCCAATTTTATGTTTCTAATATTTTGTTTTTAATAATTACTTCGATTGGTATCAGAGCTAATGGGGATCTTAGATTTAGAGCTCAAACATTGTGGAACTGTTGCGTAAGGACTATGTGTGGAAGATGAGTTTGTGTTGCTTGTGGAAGAGAGTGTGGATTGTGTGAAGCCATTGAATAGAGAATATAAACCCTTGTTGCAAAGGAGAGCAATCATCGCAGCAAATGTGAGGGCATAAAATAATGTGCAAAGACTTTGTTGGAATTGATAAGATGAAAGGCAATAGAAGGTTGGTTTTTGGTAAGTGCCTAGTCTGTGGAGAAATCGCCACTTGAGCTTATGTATATTCAACAACGTCCAATGCCGAGCAAGAGCAGCCCGTGTCACTGTGGTTAGTTATAGAACCACCACGAGATATAGCAAAGAATTTAGTGTTATTCAAGGAGGATCTTAGACTGAGCGATAACACACAACTAGAACTTTCATGCAAATTTTAACACAGATAGTGCAGTTAACCTCAAATCTACACTTGCATCCTTTCAGATTTGTGTTGTCCTTTCTGCCATTGTAGAGGTGGTTAACATGTCAATCAGTTGGTCTATAAAGTTTTAATTAGATGTGGTGGTATTTTCATTGTGCTGTAAAATCATCTTTGTAAACCCAGGTGTATCTTTTTATTATCTCGTTTCCTATGGATGAAAGTTGTGTGTAATGACTGAGTAATTTGCATTGAGCATGGAGAAACCAGTGCCTGGAGAAACCTGCGTCAAGTAACTCGGAAAACTCTTTGTGTGAAACAGAGATTGAACCATGCAACATGCATTGATTTGAAGCAACAAACCAACGTTGAGCTTGTTTGAAACGCGTGAGAGATGTTGTACATTGGAGTAGAACGTATCCATGTAAAATAGAATTCATGGAGTTGAAAATTTGAACTGCCCATTTAACGCAAAGTGCCAGTGTAGATCGTTGTTGAAAAGAGAAATAGAGCCACAACGAGATCTGGAGTAGCCGAATGGAGAAAGTCATTTTCAGAAGGGACGTCTTCTTACCACCAAAGATAGATCGTTATTGCAACATGTTGGTCTGATCGTTATTAAAGGGTCGACGTTGTGGACAAAAATACCATTGTTGGAATTGATCCTAGTCAGTCTCTATGGTTTCCCACATTAGAGAGGGAGCCATTGTCGTGGAAGGAAAATCGATTAACAAAGAATTGGTTGTTTATTGTGGGAATGTTGCCTTCGTGTGAAATACTTCCATCACTGGTGGTTCTTATGAAATTAAGTCAAAGCGACTTGATTTAGCAAACTTCAAATGTTGGAATCATATTGTTGAGGTGCATCATGACTAACAATGGATATAACAAGATGTTAAAAACATATGTCGATTTGTGGATCTCCTGAGATTGTGTTGCAACTAAAATTCCTAGAATGAGATTGATAATGTTGTGCATTAGTAGTATCGAATTCGTGTTCAAGGATTCGATGTTCTGCATAATTGGTTATCCGATTTTCTAAGTTTGCATGGAGGATTGTGGTATTGAATCACTATTCTTAAGTGACTACATGGAACTATGTTTTGCTTGAAGGAAGAGTTGCATTGAGAGTTATGGATGTAGCGTGTAATTGATCTCTCCAACAAGTTTTTGAGGGAACAGTTTCAAAATCATCAGAAAAGAGGTTGTAGATTCTCTAATTATGCTTTTGCAAAAGTTTTTTAAAAATTTAGTGACGTTGGAATGTGTTGGAAAGAAGGCAGAACCACCGTCCACCTGTGACTTCGAAGCGAGGAAGCAATTTTAAAGGATCTACGTGGATCCCAAAACTTGCGTGGAGTGGCCAACAGCGTGAAGCCTGAGGAAGCCACCTTCAGAAACCATTGTTGTAATTCAAAGTAATGTTTTACTCTGAAAGAGGGTAATACGAATTATTAAACTCAAATATTGTAATTGAAATTTATGGTGCATTATCGGTAGTACTCGACACTTTTAGGTCACATAATCAAGAGAGCAAGTACAAGAGAGTGTGTTAAAGACCAAAATGGGTAAAGGATGAAAACATCTTAAAAGTGAAAAGCTTGAAATTAAATAATATCAAGAATACAATCATGAATTGCACAACAAAATCAAAGTACCTGAGTGGAAGATAAAACAAAATAAAAACATAATTAATCAAATGACTAGCACATTAGAAGCAATAGAAGATCTTCAAAATGAACTAGATATGAGAGAACAACTTATTAATGCACTCTAGATAAAATTGAGGCAAAAACAAGATCTAATTGATGCAAAATGTACATAAAAGATAGACGCAGCCTGTGACACAAAAGACCTCATCCAAACAACAAATGCAATTTGTGAAACAGATGATCATATTCAGTGTGTTGATGAAAATTGTGACACAAATGATCTAATCCACTAGGTTGATAAAAATTGTGACATAGATGATCTCATCCAGTAAGTTGTGCTACTAAATAAAAATGATGCAACTAAATAGCTAATTGAAAATTTTGATGCAACATGTAATACAGATGAATTGTTAATAAAGATGATTGATGCTCACTGTGATGCAAATGACTTAATGAACCAAGCACAAAATATCATAGACATTAGCAGGTGGGAAGTACAAGAAAATGGTATTTCCAAGATGGTGATCAGAGCTTGGGAAGAAATTTAATTCAGCAAAGATTGTCATGGCTTGGGATACACCAAAGAAAAAAAAATTATATTCCAAAATTTTCAAAACCAAATCAGTTTGTAAGTGCAGGTTTTCTAGAAAATACCCAGAATATTGTTAAATGTAACCATTTAAAAAAAAAATGGTCATAGGGAGAGTAAATGTTTTGACCTCCATCCTTGTCTTCATTGTGGGAAGACAAATCATCTATTAGAGAATTATCAAATGCATAAGATGACTAAAATGAAAGTTAATTATGGATCGATAAACTCTTGGAGATGGAATCTAGAAGTAAAGAAGCTGCATAAGTCCTACAATCTACTCAAGACAGAGGTAAAGATAAAGTTGTCTGAAGAATTGAACAAGAGAAACTCTCCTACACCTTAAGGGGTTGGGATCAAAAATCATATGATCAGTGGTCAAACAAAAACAACTTGTTATCTCTCCTTTCAGTTGACAAAGGGGGGAAATGACAATGGAATTGAAGATGGCTATCAGACTAAAAGTTTTGACAAACTCAACAAATCTTCCAGTGTGAATCATCAAACATGTCAGTGGGCCTCAACAAATATGCTAGTGGGAATCATAAAATCTGCCCGATGGGAAAGCAAACTTTGAGTTTTCAACATCCAATTTTAGTGGTTTTTTAGGCAATTCTTTAGCGGCTCAACAAAAGAGTTTTTTCAACATCTCAACACAATAATTCTTCTGTATCTCAACGCATAGGAGTGTCAGCATGAAGACTTACAATTTGTACCAGGTTCTTACTCTGGACTTATGATTGAGGGGGCAAATGTTAGCCTCATACTCACATAAACAATCAATAAGTCCAAGTATTCATAAAATTATGAAATTATTAAACATGGAAGTAGAGTTACTATAGAAGTCTACGTATGACCAAAGAATGAGGAAAATGAGAGAAGTTAGGGATGAAGATCACACAAAATCATCTAAGACATTTGTGGATATATTCATGGAGATATTATGGAGAAAGTTATCAACAAGATTCAACCAATTAGTCAAATTGGTAATTTGTTATGAGAACCTCATTCCTATCTTACGAGGCCTCATGTATTGTGAGGATGTGTGAATAATGTATCATTTTTGTAAATTAACGAATTAAGGCTTGAAATCCTTTTCCTCCCAAATTTTTGTCTCATGTTTCTAATATTTTGTTTTTATTAATTACTTTAGGGCTTGAGTCTTAAGACTGTGTAACATGTAATTCATGTTTGACTGAGTAGGCAGGCTGCGTTCAACCAACTGCGTAGTTTTGGGATGTAGAGAAAACCTTGTGATAGACCTCAGGGGATGAGCTTGAGCTCATTGACTGCGCAATGCATAGTTGGAGCCAGGTTGGAGGGTTGAATTGTGCCATTTTGGAGGCGAAGATTCGGGATTGAGCACTAGAAATACATAGTGCACAGTCTTGGGAGGCTAGAATTACACATTGCGTAGGGTCAAGGGGTAGGGTTGTAGCTTGAGGGTTGGAATTGCGCAATGCACAGTTGAGGAAGGTCGGATGAGGCTAGGTTGCTGAGAAACTTCTGAAATTTGGCTGTGTGTGAGATCGGTGAGCGATGTGAACAGTGATATGACTTGACTATGATCACACACTTAGAAAACTTGATGACACAAAAACATATATCATCTATGAGACATGAACCACACATTTCCCTAAGTGCGATACCTTTGCAATGACTTACAACAAGTGCGACACGAAAGATACACTTTGCGACGACTATGACAACACTTGTGCGACAATGCATAAAACTATGGTAATGATGGCGATGGATGTTTACATGGTTAGATCAACTCATTTACACAAAGATAACCCCTTTAAACCACCAAAACAAGCTTATACACATTGTGCGACAACTAACATGCAAAAATACGACATTTACTATATGAAGAGAAAAGGGGGAATGACACTTGTGATACAGGAATGACAGTGAAGGTGGCACATGCCATAGTGAAGATAACATGAAAATGACAATAATTGAAGTGAAAGCAAGTGAAAGTGACATTCTAAAAGACGAAAATGACACCCACAAAAGTGACAGTCAAAAACATGAAAACGAAACCCCTGAAAGAGAAGGTGCACAAAAGTGATAGTTTGGAAAACTCACCAAAATGGATGTACAAACATAGCCAAAAGTGAGTGACTGTCAATAACAATGTGCACTGACTGTCGAGATGGGTTGAACATTGCAAATACATTATCTTGACGGACTCTACTATGCTTGTTCAAGCTTGCATAGAAGAATGTGTTCATGAACTCTTTGCAAACTGAGCATGTGTGATAAAGTAACTTCAACCAATCAAGAAGTGACCATGAAACAACTAGTCTCAAGATCCACAATAGGATCCAAAATTCAAGTTAAGGTAAAATTTTGGAGGGTGTTTGTCGAAACGACAACACTTATTGACACACTGGTAGAACTTGAGCTTCACTACCTTAGTCAATTCTTTTGTACAAGGTCTTAGTTCTTCAGGAAGTATTGATTTATCGTGTAGATCACCTTGGCCTCCCCACTTACCCCACGAATAAACATGGTCCGCTTGGTGCCTTCTCAGTTGAACACAAACATAAGATCCATGATATCACAATGTTTCGAATTGGATAGGGGAGTATAGCTCATGAGATTTATATTTTCAGAGTATAGTTTTTCATCTTTGGTGTTGCTACGCTGCCAGCAAGCCTGGACATTACCCTAGTGGAGTCAATACAGGAACACAAACATCTCTCCATAACCAGCGAACCTAGACAGTGCCTCAACAACATTTCTTGCTTCACCTCTCTGTACAGTAATCCTTTCTCTTGTTTCACCTGTATTTATATATTTAAAGAGGATTGTACATAAGCGTTTATAAATTTTATGGACAGAAGAGGAATCCTGACTTATTGAGAGCAAGAGAGGTTGTTCCTTCAGAGAAGCATATAAAGACCTTTGATTTAGTTTTTCTCGTTTAAAACTCCCACATTTCCCTCATTTTTTAATTGGATAAGAGTGAAAACACCAAAACATAAAGAACCAAGTGTGGCATAATGTTTCCAAAATAGACACAAGTATCATGGTTTAACCAAAAGTATCCTTACGAATGGATCGTATTTTCCATTAGAACTCCATCAAAAAAAGGGGTGACCAAAACACAGAAAAAGGATAGGGAGTTAGCCAAATGTTGCGGTGTCACATAATCCTTTTCTATTTTATCACATTATCGTTAGAGCCTGAATAGGACACTCTTCATGCAAAGTCTTATCAATAAAACAAAAAGGACAAGACACAACACAACAAGAAAGTGAAAACAAAAAGAGGTTAAACCACACATGATGTAAGAGAGAAGTAAAAAAGAGTACAAAAAAAAAGCGGGGAATGAGTAAAAGAGAGGGAGAACTAGAATGCAGCTAATCCTACTCCTGACCTAAAAAATTGGAAGGTTAGGGTCACGTATAATGAAATTTTCATTGTAGCAACAGTAGTTGTTCTTGACCTACATCCACAAAGATACAAACAAATAAAGAAGATATAAAGTAATGTGCAAGAGAAAAGATAAAAGCTTGAAGAACTTGCCCAACAGAAAGGAGGTCTTTCTTGTGGGTAGAAAAAGGTGTCACACCCACTACTTCTAACCAGTCTGCATTTTTACCTTTTCTACAGAAACCATAATCAGACAAACCTTGAAGACTTCTTGTGAATGCACCTTCTTTTGTGTCATCTCATTTAGTAAGCAAGAGAAAAGCTAGAAACATGCTATTTGCAATGGAGCTTGCTAAGTAAGATTTGTTGAAAAAGCAACAAGATGATGGAGCTTAGTGAAAAGAAGTCGCCTTCACTAAGTGGGCCCGCAGGCTATTTTTGGCGCAAAGTCTATTTTTAGACATAAGGATCATGGTCTATGAGTTGCAGGATGCTATTTATGGATGATTGGTCATGTTGGTAAAAATAGATGGACCTATATTTTTAGACATATGGGCAGAGTCTATTTTTAGACTACCAGTCAAAAAATAGAACATTTGAATATTATTAGCTCTTAATAATATTTGGACTATAAACATTATTTTATCCTCTTGCAGCACTTCAGTTCGAGCTACCGGATGTGGCACATGCAACTGCCAGAAGGAAATACGCTTTTCTTATGGGTTAGTTGAGCTATTGCATGATGGACTTCAGTTAGAACTCAAGTGATTGAGTTTGGTGGAGTTGATTGAGGAGTTGATGGAGTTGTGTTCAGTTTGACTTAGTTGAACTAGTTGTATTTAGTCTAACTGACAAATACACTAGTGATGAGTGGTGTGAATTAATTATTAATTAATTCACTAATTATTAACTCATAAATCAACTAAAGAATACATCAGTTAACTCAGTGCATGGACAGTTCAGTGGAGACAAGTGTTAGAGGTGGGTGAAAGGGTGAGACTACTATCAGTTGTGACTATAGTTGTGCATGAGATTTGCACAATCATTGATTGAGATTTCCAATGAGGATTGCGCAGCACAAGCCAAGGGAATTCGAACTTGGATCTCATCTATTCTTAACTTGGATTGCGCAGTAGAGGCGGGCAAACAGTGGAGGAGATTTGAACCCGTGACTTGTTCAGATCTGAGCTAGTTTGTGTGTAGCATGTGGAGATAGTACTTGTGAGGAGTATTGTACTATGTATTGTTACATGTTCTCTATCATTATAATATACAGATACTTGGGGATTTTCAGTTGTATGCTTTCCCCATTACATACTGTGTTGATATGTGCGATTGATGTTTCAATGTGCGCATGCGATTGTTTTTTTAATTCCACAAATTGATGATCAATGGTAGAGGAGGTTATGTATTATGCATGCATTCTGCAAATAGTGTATAATCAGGATAATCTTTGTGAATAAGTGTTACATTATTCAGATTTCTACATGGTATCAGAGCAAAGTTGATCATCAGATCTATTATTCAGAAAGTGACTACATTTTATTTCTTCAGGCAGAGTCTGTAATCGGGCCAGGTAGCCTCTGGATTCATCCTTCTTTTGGAAGGTGGGATATCTGGTAAATGCCCATACAGTCAATCTATGTACGAGAAATACTTTGTTCTCACGAATTTTAGATCACAAGCGGTTGAGTTTTGAGCTGTTGGAATTCGAATTTGCAGTAGTGTTTTCTTGGTGTCGAAGTTGAAATGTCTTTCAACGGATTGCGATTGGAGTATGCCCTTGAAGGTAGCTTGAATTATATTGCATGAAAAGACAGGATGGAGGTGGTGTTAGATGACAATGGGTTGAAGGAGTTCATAGATGCTGAAGTCCCAAAGCCTACTGATGTTGCTCAAGTTGAGGCTTGGAAAAAGAAGACAACAAAGTGTCAAAGGATTCTGTTGGAGGGCATGAAGGATCACATTGTATCCAGCCCGCATGGAAAGGCTTCTCCATATCTGATGTGGAAAGCATTGACAGATTTATTCCAAAGCAAGAGTGACCAGATGAAGTTGGCACTCAAGGATAAACTCAGAAACATTAAGTGTGAGAAAGGAGACAGTATGCCCAAGTATCTCACAAAGTTCACCCAATGCTGGGATGAGTTGGGAAGTGTGGGGGTGACTGTCAATGATGAGGACTTGGTGAGCTTGGACTTCCTTGGTCTTCCGAAGAGTTAGCATTCCTATCAGGAATCTGTTAATGGTCGGGAGAAATTGCCAGGATGGGAGAGACTTTGGTCGGATCTTGTGCAAGAGGAGATCAGGCGGAATACCAAGGACGGATCTTCATCAAAGGCATCTGATGAAGAAAATTGTGCTTTGGCTGCCAAAGCAAAGAAGGGGAAGAACAAGAAAGCTTCTCATTCTGGCGCGAAAGGCAAGAAGTAGGACATGTCCAAGGTGAAGTGCTTTCACTGTCACCAGCACGGACATTATGCCACAAATTGTCCACAGAAGAAGAAAAATAAGCAAGTTGTTGGATCTACAGCGGGAGAGGCCTTAGCCTCGCAGTTTGAGGTGGATTTTTTGTTGATTGCATGCTTGGTATCAAGTGTGATGGGATCGGTATGGTTCTTGGATAGTGGTGCGTCTTTTCACATGACAGGAGATCGAGATTTGTTTTCTGATCTGGATGAGAAAGATCTTGGAGTGCACATTGAGATGGGCGATGATGGTAGATATAGTGCGACCGGTATCGATAGCATTTCCTTTCAGAAGGAGTCTAGTAAACCCTTCATATTAAACGAAGTGATGCATGTTCCAGTATTGAAGAATAATCTTATCTATGTGGCGATGTTAGAAGACAAGGGATATGATGTTGTCTTCAGTGAGGGAAAGGCTTTCTTGCGCAGTAAGACAACTTGAGAAACCCGGAAGGTATGGGTTCGAGTCAAGAACCTTTATCAATTGCATGTAGATGGTTGCGCAGCAATGGCATGCAAGGTAGAAGGAGTGGTGAGCCGGGATGATGGCGAGCTATGGCACCGGAGATTGGGCCACCTTCACCAGGGAGCTTTGAAGATACTGCAGCAGATTTCTACTGGGCTTCCTAAAGGCACTCTTGCACAGTCAAATCAGTGCAAGGGGTGTACTTTGGGAAAAATTGTGAAAGCCACCTTTCACGAGAAGGATAGTCGCACCACGACGATCCTTGAGAGAATTCACACAACATGTGTGGACCTTTCTCAGTAGCTTCGATAACAAAGCACAAGCACTATGTGATCTTTGTTGATGATTTCTCTCGAAAGTGTTGGATCTTCTTCATGCAGAAGAAGAGCGAGACATACTCAAAGTTCTGTGAGTTCAAAGCACTGGTCGAGAAGGAATCGGGGAAGAAGGTGAAGGCTCTTAGAAGCGACAATGGTGGTGAATTCATCTTTAGCGAGTTCAAGGACTTCTGCAGTGCAGAAGGGATTCGAAGAGAGCTCATAGCTCCCCATAACCCACAGCAGAATGGGGTTGCTGAGCAGAAGAACAGAACGATCGTGGGTGCTGCACAGGCGATGTTGCATGATCAGGGCCTACCCCTTCACTTGTGGGTGGAGGCATGCAATACTGCAGTATATGTGCAGAACCATTTTCCTCATAAGGTACTTGGCATGAGTACACCCGAGGAGGCTTATTCTGGTAAGAGGCCTGATATTTCCCATTTGAGGATTTTTGGTTCTCCTGTTTACATGCATGTGACGAAGGATGCCAAGAAGAAGCTAGAGCCAACCGCAGAGGTCGGGATATTTGTGGGGTACACTGATACACCCCACAACTATCGTGTGTATTTTCCAGACAGTCACAAGACTGTTGTGCGACGAGATATAAAATTTTAGGAGGAGAAAGCCATGAAGTGTTCGCTTGAAAGGGAGCCACACTTGCATGTAGATGAGGAGCGATTAGTTCCTAAGGATGAGCTTCAAGATGTGGATCAGCCACAAGATGAAGTTCATGGAGTGGAAGAGACCACTCATGCAACGCCAACCATCAGAGGGCGAAAGCGCACTACAGAAGCTGAGCGACTGGCTCAAGATGCAGAGAAGGTTGTAGGACCACCTACAACACAGCGTAGACAGAGACAGTCACCTGATCAGTACACTGGATACATGGATCTTGTGAGAAAATGTGTCATGACTGAGCCATCCTCTTTCGAGGAATCTGTGGAGGATCCCACATGGGTAGATGCCATGGTGGAAGAGTATGATTCAGAAACAGTGCATGGGAGATTATCCCAAGACCAGAGGGGAAATCAATGGTGGGTTCGAGATGGATCTACAAAGTGAAGCAGGGAGCTGACGAGAGTGTGGAGAAGTACAAGGAAAGATTTGTTTCCCGAGGCTTCTCACAGATAGAGGGGATCGATTATGAGGAGACATTTGCACCTATCACAAGGTATTCTTCCATACAGACGATTCTTTCTCTCTCAGCGCATATGGGGTGGCACATCCATCAGATGGATGTGAAGAATGCGTTCCTCAATGGAGTCATTGAGGAGGAGGTATACATAGAGTAGCCCGAAGGTTTTGAGATCTTCAGCAGTGAGTCGCATGTGTGCAGGCTCGAGAGAGCGATGTATGGGTTGAAACAAGCACCTCGTGCTTGGTACACACGGATAGACAGTTATTTCACCACACTTGGATTCTCCAAGAGTGAGGCGAATCCTAACCTATAGCAGATTATGGTGGAGGGTAAGTTGTTGATCATTGTACTTTATATAGATGATTGGATTTTTACGGGAGATGAGCTATTGATACTTTCATGCAAGGAGGATCTTGCTAGAGAGTTTGAGATGAAGGACTTGGGCCTCCTTCATTATTTCCTGGGATTGGAAATTTGGCAGTGCAGTGATGGACTATTTGTTTCTCAGGGTAAGTATGCCCGGGAGATACTGGAGAAGCTCAACATGCATGGCCGCAAGCCTGTTGATACTCCTCTTCCTAGAGGTTGGAGGAAGGAGGATGCTACTTCAGCAGAGGTAGTGGATGCCACTGTTTATCGACAATTGGTGGGGTTGCTTATGTATCTGGTCAATACATGACCCGATATATGCTATGTTGTTAACCAGCTTTCACAAGCTATGGTTAAGCCAACCAAGCTCTTCTGGAAGGCAGGAAAGCATGTATTGCGTTATCTCAGAGGCATATCAGGATATGGATTGTGGTATAGACAGGAGGATGAGGTGAAGCTATGTGGCTTCACGGATGCAGATTGGGTAGGGAGCCCAACGGACAGAAAGAGCACATCTGGAGGGATCTTCAGAATCGGGTCGACAACAGTTTCTTGGTACAATAGGAAGCAGAGATCCATGGCACTCAGTTCAGTAGAGGCTGAGTATATGGTAGCAAGTTTGGCTGCATGCGAGGCTATATGGATGAGGAAGATCCTGGTCGGGTTGTTCGGGTCACACTTGGAGCCTACTGTGATTTATTGTGATAACTAGAGTTGCATTAAACTATCAGCTAATCCAGTATTTCATGATAGATTCAAGCACATCGACATCAGGTACCATCATATCAGAGATTGTGTGCAGCGGAGAATCATGTTACTTTCATACATTCCCACAGAGGATCAAGATGTTGATATCTTGACGAAGGCGCTCACCAGGAGAAAATTCGAATACCACAGAGGCAGGATAGGGGTTGTAGATAATCCATATCTTGTTGAGAGGGAGTGTTGAAAATGCAAC
>APFE030634370.1:0-18009 GCA_000404065.3 Pinus taeda | reverse complement strand
TCCTTGCATGCAGAGGCATATTGAATTTCTTCTGAATTGACCAGTATTGGTTGCAAGCGTTGAACACTGTTGAAGTAGTCTGCTTTAATGGAAAGTGTTAGTTGGAAACCTTGTCCTGAAATTCGACAACAAATTTCCTGCATATCAGTTGGTTCAATAGAAAGAAGGAACAAGTCTTTTGCCGTGATGCCCATGAGTTCGTTTCCTACATCATTGAAAACTGTGACATTCTGCAAAGTCCCGGTGTGGTCATGTAGTTCAGTTTTAAGTTTGTACCGGTAGTCACATTCTGGGAAGGCACCGTTACATTTTGTACAATGCCAAAGATTGTTAGAATGCTCCACAACCTTCTTCATGCATTGTTTTCCATTGAAATCTAATGGACATGCTAGAAAGTAGAAGTCGTCCATATGAAGAGCAGTAATTGTTGCTCGAACTGAAACCCAGATTGCTTTATCGGAGAGTTGCATGCTGGCAATTTCATAAAGCGTCTTTCGTGGTAGGGCACGTTTCGAAGCAACACCATAGTTCCTACTCAAAGATGGAGAAGAGGAGCTATAACCTGTTACACGAAACCATGCATGTAGTTGGTGAGTTTCTTCAACTTGTGGATTTATTGTGAGAGTGCTTGTTGGTATCGTCCCTATTGTGGTGCCATTAAAGTCAGATACGCGACCTCCTTTGATTGCAAGGATTGGTGGGTTGTCGAAAGAGTAGAATTTAGAAAGGTTATGTCCTATATGGTCACAATGGTCTCCCCATAATGTTACATCAATGCTAAAACCCAACTTATCTTTTAATATTAGTGTTTTCATTAATGTTTCACTTCCATCTTTCCGTCGAATTGTTGATGCAGGTGAAGTGGAGGTAACAACACCAATGACATCCACATTCATATTTGGACGTGCATTTTTTATTTCATCAATAGTCTTGAAGTGAAAGCTCTGGTAAGGGAACGTTGGATCATCTGTGGGACATGGATGGATAGTGGAAGCAGCAAACAAGTAAATTTCCCATTTGTTCTTGAGGTGGTTGTAGATTGGATTTGCTTCTTTCACTGTGCCATTTGAAACAATGTATAGCTGCCCAACTTGAATTAGATTGTAAAGAGATTTGGCCAGTTCAGCAAATGCAGAAAGGTGGATCTCTTCCTTATCACGATTGATAAGGTCAAAACCAAAAACTTTCCTGAACCTTGTACATTGGTGTAAGCCTTCAATGATGTTTTTGCCGATGCCCTACCTTGGATTGACCAATATTTTCGGTAAGGGCTTAGTGCCGTGAATGGAATTGTTGTAGTTGTTCCCATAGTTGGTGGAGTAACTACAGAGGGCAAGGTATCGTCAGCATATGAGGAGCTAAATTGGGATGTACCTGCTTGTGCATGTAGTAGCGTCGATGTGTCCCTCGTCAATGCTGCTGAGCGCATCACAACTTCAAGCTCAACAACTCGGATGGACCTTATGTAAACCAATGAGAAATGAATTAATGAAGATTCCATTTTCCTTCTTTAAATGCAAGAAGCATTTAGAAGGGAAAAATTAAAAGAGGGTAAATTCAAATGGTGGGCCTTACGAGGAGTTTTGGAGCACTGTGCAAGCTGCTTTTTTAAGTAGAATTATCGAGCCAATTTGGATGTCTCTAGATACAACCTGTGGACCATATGCGGATGGTAGCAAAGTCTTATGTTGATGTGTTCCATTAGATAGAGTGATGTGGAAGTGCGAGGATGTTGTTTTTAATGAGGTTACAGAACCAACATCGATTATCTGAAGTAGTGGTTGAATCTCGGTGCAACCATTCAGCAACAGAGGAATGGCATTCGTTGTCAAGGCTGTCTCCATAATATTAACAGGAGGTTTCTTTTTCCCGTGATAGGAGCACCTACAATGCATCAATTTCACCACAACACAAAATTCTAGTCAAAGAAGATGTGATGTGAATGCAGAATCTAATCTAAGAAGGCTAACTTTTGATGGTGAAACAATAATAAGGGCACAACCTAGATGGGGAGGAGAACAACCTCTCATATTAACCACCCAAGGTAGACCACATTAACAAAAGTGCATGTTAATTAGATTCAGTACTGTCAAAACATTATTGAAATAGCAACATTTGCCAGCCATTACTGATACTGATCCTTTCTTGAATATTTTGTTCGCACATGACATGTGATCTTCTAGGAAAAATCCACACATTTTTTACACAATGTACAACCCATTAAGAGATGTGTTTCAAGCAAGGCAATTGCCATATATTTCGCTCACTTAATTTACCCTTTGCAGGAATGAAATGGATAGGCCTCCATAGTATTTTTTGCATAATTTATACTTATCTGTGCACTCTAGGGTATGTTTGCCTAAAACTATATATTTCTTGTAAACCTACGCTATATGGTATTAAGAGATGTGTTGAAATATGGGCAACAGGTTTCAGTCATCAATGTAAAAGAGGCATTCGGTTCCCATATCAAACAAAGTTGAAATACAAAATATAAAACCCACCATCCAAAATAAGTATGAGAGTTTTCCTTTACATACACACTCAAAATATGGGCAACTGGTTTTAGGCATCAATATAAAAATGGCATTCTGCTCTCGTTCTCTCACAGTCAAACAAATTTTGAAATTCAAAACAGATACCCACACCATGAGAAGTAGAGGTTTCCTCAATCTCACTATCTATATCAAGATGACCAATTGTTTTTTAACTTTTCATAGTTCAAGATGAGTGCTTGGTCCTTCCATTGGCTCAAGTAAACTTTATTTAAACTTCTTACTTCATTTCAGATTTGCCTTGTTCAGTTTGTAGCCCATACAGTTCTTTCAAGCCATAATATAACTTTAAGTGAAGATAAAATTATATAGGATAAATTTGATGTCCAAAAATAACCAAGGAATAGGCCAATGGGAGAGTTTAGAACACTCCCGTATGAAAAAATGTTATCATAGTAAAAAAGATATACCAGATTGAAAGGATCATGAGCTTGGCCAAACCAAAGCAAAAAAATCCTATTCGACTCAAGACCCTAGCTCAACATCATCATCATAAATGGAAATAAAAGTACAGGAAGAGAGGGGAGAGGTGGCATCCCTACCACGACCTGCCACTATGTTGAAAACCACCGCAAACACTGAAAATTCAATTCGAAGAGTTCCTGAGGCCAAAAGGGGCCTGGCTGTGTAATCCTAGAAAGAGCTATGGAGAGATGATATTTGTCTCTCCTAACATCTGAGACCAAGGGAAAGAAACTCGTGATAAAAGTATGGTTGCTTTACTTAACCAAAGTGACTGGGGATTAGCCCTCAAATCCTCAGTGAGTTGGTGATACAGGGATATTGATGCAAAATGGATATCATAGTTTGTTGACAGATTTGTCCCCTGTTTTTGATCTCTGTATGCAGTTCCACCACTATTGTTATATAGTCCATCTTGAAAGAAACATGACGCTTCCTCATTTCTTGAAGGATGTTTTAATTTTTATGCTGTATTAAATTTTAATCCTCAAATTTGTATATATTCGGACAGATGGAGGGCTTTTACACTGGGAAACATTTATACTGCCGTATCAATAATTAATGAAATTACACTAAAACTATGACCATCAATTTCCCTGTTATCAGTAATAAAGCTTGACATGCATTCTCTGATATTCATAAAATTATAATAGGCTCGTTCCAACCCATCAATTAAGAATTTGTGGCATCCTAGCCAGCACTCCCAATGAGAGGACAAGTAGATACTAAACTAGACATTAAAATTCCAGCCCTCAAGAGACTATTTTACCATAATCCCAACAGAGGAGGTCTCACGGAAGCTTAGAATTAATTAAGTGCATGCATGGTGAAAAATTATAAAATGCAGCAGAAATTGGAATATGTAGACATAGATAGTGAGAATTCACGGAAAACAATGCCTGTGACCGAAATTGAATATTATTACACACAACAAGCAGAATGCATATATTTCCATAATAATAAATAACATTCAATTGTAGATTCATAAACAGGGACAAAACCCCTATGTTTATACAAGAAAATTTGAAATTTCCACCCAACCATAGGCATCCAATGCAGATGCCACCCCAAGCCAAACTATGAGGCCACCAGAGCAAAGGTACCAAGCTACAAGCTTCAAGCTCACTCAGCCCAACCCAACTTCTCTCATGGATCAGCCAATCTGCTTCTAGACATGTCATCCAGCCATCAAACAGTCATGGCACTCTCTTCCATTAAGCTACACAAAACAGTGAAAATCTTCTCTCTACTCAGCAGTCCCTTGGGATGCTCTTCCCTTCCAATGCTCTTCGGGGTTGATAGAAAACAGTCCAATCTACTGAATGCCTTGTGGGAGAAGGCTGCAAATAACACTTGGCTCTAAAACATCGAATGAGCAGCAATTACACGGTCGGTGAAGGCTTCCTAACTGCCCCAACCTCTATTCACAACTACAGATATGTATCTCTCTCATCCAATGTCTACAAAATTCCCCTTCCACAGTGCTGATTTAGTCAATTTCCTGGTCAGTTCATCGTTAAACAGGAAGAAGACAGCATGAAAATCATAAAACATGAAAATGAGAATGTTAGCATGAATGACAGTGACAGAATTGGGGGAATGATGACTAACTTTTCTTCTGAAGGGAAAATGAAACTCTTACATTTTCAAATAACGATTATACCCAGCCCATTACTGATACTGATCCTTTCTTGAATATTTTGTTCGCACATGACATGTGATCTTCTAGGAAAAATCCACACGTTTTTAACACAACGTAAAACCCATTAAGAGATGTGTTTCAAGCAAGGCAATTGCCATATATTTCGCTCACTTAATTTACCCTTTGCAAGAATGAAATGGATAGGCCTCCATAGTATTTTTTGGATAACTTATACTTATCTGTGCACTCTAGGGTATGTCTTCCTAAAACTATATATTTCTTGTAAACCTACGCTATATGGTATTAAGAGATGTGTTTCAAGAGATGTGTTGAAATATGGGCAACAGGTTTCAGTCATCAATGTAAAAGAGGCATTCAGTTCCCATATCAAACAAAGTTGAAATACAAAATATAAAACCCACCATCCAAAGTAAGTATGACAGTTTTCCTTTAAATATGGGCAACTGGTTTTAGGAATCAATATAAAAGAGGCATTCTGCTCTCATTCTCTCACAGTCAAAGAAATGTTGAAATTCAAAATAGATACCCACACCATGAGAAGTAGAGGTTTCCTCAATCTCACTATCTGTATCAAGATGACAAATTGTTTTTTAACTTTTCATAGTTCAAGATGAGTGCTTGGTCCTACCCATTGGCTCAAGTAAACTTTATTTAAACTTCTTACTTCATTTCAGATTTGCCTTGTTCGGTCTGTAGCCCATACAGTTCTTTCAAGCCATAATATAACTTTAAGTGAAGATAAAATTATATAGGATAAATTTGATGTCCACAAATAACCAAGGAATAGGCCAATGAGACTAGAGACTACAATCGACTAAGGGAGAGTCTAGAACACTCCTGTATGAAAAAATGTTATCATAGTAAAAAGGATATACCAGATTGAAAGGATCATGAGCTTGGCCAAACCAAAGCAAAAAAATCCTATGCGACTCAAGGCCCTAGCTCAACATCATCATCATAAATGGAAATAAAAGTACAGGTAGAGAGGGGAGAAGTGGCATCCCTACCACGAACTGCCACTATGTCAAAAACCACTGCAAACACTGAAAATTCCATTCGAAGAGTTCCTGAGGCCAAAAGGGGCCTGGCTATGTAATCCTGGAAAGAGCTATGGAGAGATGATATTTGTCTCTCCTAACATCTGAGACCAAGGGAAAGAAACTCGTGATAAAAGTATGGTTTCTTGGCTCAACCAAAGTGACTGGGGATCAACCCTCAAATCCTCAGTGAGTTGGTGCTACAAGCATATTGATGCAAAATGGATATCATAGTTTATTGATAGATTTGTCCCCTGTTTTTGATCTCTGTATGCAGTTCCACCACTACTATTATATAGTCCATGTTGAAAGAGGGTCAAGGTTTTATGTCTTGTTCCACATGACGCTTCCTCATTTCTTGAAGGACGTTTTACTTTTTATGCTGTATTAAATTTTAAGAATTCCGTGGATGTTAAAACGTTCAACAGAGAAAGACTCGGATACAAGTAAGAGCAATGATATTAAGGAAACCCCATGTATACCTCAACAAACCCTAACCTAGTTTACCCAAAAACAGAGAAGGTCTAATCCTAAAAGTCTGAGAACCTGCAATATTGATTTTTTCCCGATTCGGAGTTGGGCGCAGTCGGCAAGGAAAGGGAAACAAAGTAGTTGAAGAATGAGTTGACCTGGAAGAAATGATGTTGTGCAGATGTTTTCTAAACAACAGCTCCGACTCACGATTTCCAACTCCGTTCTCCGTTCGTGAGATTGTCAAACCAGGCTCCTCTGTCAGTTTGAACACTGCTACACTGTGTGAGATTGATCCAAGAAGGTTGTGGGTAGTTTGTGAGATTGACCCAAGAAGGCTGTCGGTAGGTTGATCCATGAAGGCTGCCGGTAAGGTCATGGAAGCACGGAAACCGCAGAACAGTTGATCGTGCCAGAACAGATGTGCACTGCAAAACAGGGACCGCATAACTGGGTTTTTGAGAGTGTTGAGCAATAATGGCACCCAGCAATAATGCTACCAAACAGGAAGTTCAAACTAAAAATTAAATAGCCGCAGAACCACACAAGACCGCTCACGATTATGCCCGCCCGACGCCAGGTTTCAGAACTCTGCGGTTATGCCCGCCTGATGCCAGGTTTCAGCCTCTCTTTGAACGTGTTGAATTTTGAATTTCTGCTCTGATTGTGTCTCTATTGCGGTGGAACGGTGAGTGTGTTTCATTTGCTATTGAATGGTAGAATTGTAAGAAAGGGGAAGCGATCTCAGTGAATCTCGTTTTTTCTCCGATTTATGCTCCGATTGTGTCTCTGTTGCAGTGGAACGGTGAGTGTGTTTCATTTGCTATTGAATGGTAGAATTGTAAGAAAGGGGAAGCGATCTCAGTGGATCTCGATGGGTTTTAAGTTTCATCGCAGAACCGCACAGAACCGCACAAGACCACTCGCGGTTATGCTCGCCCGACACCAGGTGTCAGCCTGAGAACGAAAGGGACGACAAAAGTCCCTTTCAAAGGAAGGCCTGTCGGCCTAAAAATGGTGAAAATTTCATCCACAATTATTAATGTGATTGTGTTAGTACCAATTTTAATTTTATATTATGTTATTGTTAATAGATTTTTATTCTAAAAAATATAGTTTTAATATTTATTTTATTAATTTTAAAAAAAGGAAAATAATATATATATGGGCGTACTTTTAAACATGTGATTTTTGTCATTTAATGAATCTCCACCGCCTGATAAGATAATTGTGAACCAGAAGAGAGACAACGCTCATCATACGATCAAAATTGACTACTGCAAAGAAGAGCACCATGGAATTCTCTTTACTAATTGTGCCCCGTCTTCCTTACACGGTCTCCTCGCGCTATCAGAACTGTCGATCAATACGCAGAGGGCCAGCGATTTCTCTCGGGAGAAGAAAATGGCGAGGAAGGGCCATAACTTCAAGCTTTCGGGACCTACCCATCTCACTAACATCAACTGGTAACAACGTTCGCCGGCCCAAATTTCTGATTCATCCGTGGTAGAGCGCTGGGTTTTGTTTTTTTTTTTTTTTAATCAATGGGGTTTATCATATCTCTTCTCTAAAATCGTTTGGAAAAAATCACGTGCTTGAGAGTTTTTGAGAGGTATATTTTCAAATGATTCAGAATATTTCAAGAGTTTGTTTTAAAAATCCTCATTGCCCTCGAAAAAATTTAGTTATAAAATTATGCCCAATATTCCAATTTCTACTGAATTTTCTCCTCGAAACTGGGTCAGGAAAAATACCATTTGAAATCATTTTCATCTTGAGACAAAATTAATGCAGTTCGGATCCGAACCAAAAGTGATGCAGAGCTTTTCACTTTTGTTCAATGATTGCAGGTCAGATGCAAATCACAGAAGATGCATAGTGGCTAGTCTAGTGCAGGGAATCTATGTCTTAGAATGCGACCGGCAGGAACGCAGGCGCGGGCTGAACGCTTTGGCCGACAAGTGGTGGACCTTCTTCAATTTCCAGCTCCTCGAGAAAGCCAATGACGGAAAATCCATATTTGCCGCAGTGTACGTGTGGAACGGGGAGGCCAGCACACCCGACGCGCCAAAGATTGTGGTGGCCTTCAGAGGAACGAACGGATATAACTGGGATTCCTTCCTCACCGACATGAATTCGAGCCTGCAAATCCCCAGAAACGGACTCCACGAGACAACCCGTTTCCGGAAGGCTTTCGATCTCGTTCACAAGTATGTGTCGGAGCACAGTGCCAAGAAAGTGTGGATCGCCGGGCATTCCCTCGGGGCCGCCATAGCGATGCTGGTGGGAAGACACATGGCCGAGGACGGGTATTTACTCCAAGCCCACCTTTTCAATCCGCCCTTCATCTCGCCTCTGGTGGACAGAATGGGCTTCCACTGGGGATTTTTCGCCGCCCGCGACCTGGTGACCCTGGGGCTCGCCATGGCGGTTACGGACAAACGCAGCCGCATCGAATCACACGAAGCTTTCTTGTCCCTGCGCTCGTGGGTTCCCCATTTGTATGTTAACACCATGGACGATATCTGTTCGGCTTATGTTCCGTACTTCGCTCACCAGAAAATGATGCAGCGAATAGGCGCGAGCAGAATTGCGAGCGTCGCGGCCAAGTACACGATCAGCAATGTGATTCAATCCGCCGTAGGGATTGAATCGAAGGCGTTCTATCGAATTCCCGCCGCCTGGCTTGCGGTCAGTGATTTGGTTCCGTCGCCGGATTTCGGGAGGGCGGACAGGGTTCGAGAGTGGTGGGCAGATTTAAGGACGGCGCACAGCATTAGACAATGGTGGGCTCCGAATCTCAGTATCCAGTACAGGGAATTTAGGATTTCCGAGGTCCCTGGACTCATGAAGCAGATGACTTTTGCCTTGCTGGGTATTGCCTCTGGCATGTTGGGGGAGGACGATGGACAGAGGTATCTTTGAATGTTTGCTTCCTAGGAATGTGGTGAAGCTATTTACTCCTTTTTCATTAGATATTTGTGTTCCATCATGATTTTACAAGGATACCTCTCAACAAAAATGAGATTGTTCATTTCGAATTTTCCTGAAACATTTCTACTTTCTCATGGTCTTATCGGCATATACTCTACAACAGACATGAACAAATAAACAAATATTAAAAAGTAAAAAGTAAAAACAAATGAACAATCTCGTTTATCCATAAATGAATAATGATTTTTTTTTTTTTTTTTTTAAAATATGTTTTATATTGTTGTAATTATTAATAATAATGATAATGATAGTGGTTAACCTTCATTATTTCTACTTTCTCATGGTCTTATCGGCATATACTCTACAACAGACATGAACAAATAAACAAATATTAAAAAGTAAAAAGTAAAAACAAATGAACAATCTCGTTTATCCATAAATGAATAATGATTTTTTTTTTTTTTTTTTTTTTAAATATGTTTTATATTGTTGTAATTATTAATAATAATGATAATGATAGTGGTTAACCTTCATTGAGACTAAATTGGTCTATTGGACTTATAATTTTCTTAGTTTTTAATTGTCTGGCTCCTAGGTTTTCTTGGCTATTGTAGCTTTCTTTTTTTCTATACGGTCTTCCAACTTCCTTTATCTTGCATCTCTTTCATTTCTTTTGATTCTTGGGACATTGGTGTCTTAGCATAGTGATCTACTGTGTTCGTCCTTTTGAAGATAGTTGGAGAAGAAGTTTGGTCTAGGAGATCTACCTTGCTGTTAAATGAAGATTTATTTTGTGCAATATTCAAATCCTCATAACTATTGATGCTTGAGGGGTTGTTGAGTTCACTTTTTTGTTGTTGGGTAGGGCTTTTTCCATACTTGTTTTGAGAGTTGTTTTTTTCTTGCCCGAGTTCTTGTGATTCAAAGTTTTCTCTACGGTGTTCTTCTTTGATGACAGTGTAGTGTTCTTTTTGTGCTCCTTACCATGTAGGTCTATGGTGGGTTTTTTTAGTAGAATTTTTCTGGGAGGCTTTTGGGCAATTTTTGGCTAGATGGCCTATCTCAAAGCATGATCGACATCTGAAGAGGACACTTTCATAATCGAGTTTCTGGTTCCACACATAGTTTTTAACTGTTAGGTTTATTTCAGTTGGGAATCTGGTGCTGAAGTCCATTTCCACACAGATGCGTACACTTTCATAATCGAGTTCTGGTTTCACACATAGTTTTTACCTATTAGGTTTATTTCAGTTGGGAATCTGGTGCTGAAGTCCATTTCCACACAGATGCGTGCAAAGTTGCTTCTGGCATATTCCTCTGTTTCTAGGCACCTGTAGTAAAATTTCTTAATTGCATTTCCAATGGCTTTTAGCGATGAGAGATTCTAGAGATGCAAGGGTAGGCTTGGCAATCTCACCCAAACTGGTGTTGAGGTTATGACTACAGTTGAGGGATCGAATGATGGGTTTTATGGCTTCATGAATAGGGTTGAGTTTTCCCAAAACCAAGGGCCGGAATCTAGAATACATTGTCTGCTTTCAGGATTTTCAAAATCTACTATAAAGAAACCCCTGGCACACGGGTATATATTAATTTCATAAAAAATCACAGGCTTCCATACCTCCGAGATCTAATTGTGGAGAGTTGGCCAAAAACCATTGATTCGACAGATTAGGGCACTTTCGGAAAACTTCAAAGCCTCATCGAGTGAGGCCTGGACCACCTCGACAGTGGGAGTTGAGGCTTCACTGACGATATGAGCAGGAGCTAGCCCTCTAGAAGTGGACCACCTCGACAGTGGGAGTTGAGGCTTCACTGACGATATGAGCAGGAGCTAGCCCTCTAGAAGTGGACGGAGCTGAGCCAACAACTATTTTTGTGAAGCTGGGAGCCATATTTGCCCATAGAACCCAGCCATAGAGAAAAATAAGGCAGAAGATTAGATCTAGATCTAGCCGCAGAAAATTAGATTAGAACCCAACCACAGAGAATAAGGCAGAAGATTAGATCTAGATCTAGATCTAGCCATTGAAGATTAGATCTAGAACTCAGCCGCAAAGTCTCAGCAAGCCTTTTAATTTGCAAGAAACCCTAGTAGGAAAAATCTTGCTTTTAGTACGAATCCTACTCCAAATAAAAATAAATCACCAACTTTCGCTTCAAACAAAAATAAAATATCACTCAATCCTGACTACTCGCCCAAGACAACAATGAACCACTCAATCCGAAGATGCCCACGTAAAATATCAATGAATCAAAAACAAAATCTTTACATTCAAAGGTCTGTGAAGATTTTCCCATATGTCCTACTTCTCAACTAAATGCTCTACTTCTCGCACTGGCATTACCAAAAACCCTAGCCGTTCCGTTCGTAGGCAAGAACAGAATGCGTAGACAGAAGATCAGAAGAATGCAGAGACAGAATGCGTACAACAAGACAGAATACGTATACAGAATTCATAAACAGAAGATCAGAAGAATATATGTTTTTTAAATAATTTTATTAATAAGTAAAATATAAAAAATTATTATAAAAAATAAATGAATGATATTTAATATATATTAATTGAGTTAAGTTTAAATGGTTGGAAGAAATTTTTCTTATTAATATATTTTTGATATGGGAGATGGTTAACTTCATAATGAATTATTTTTTTTATAATTCTCTAAATAATATTAACATAACATTAATAAATTTAAAAAAATACTTTAAACCATATTAACCTAAATATATAATAAACTAATAAAAAATAAATAACCTAAATAAATCTAAGAAACCAATAAAATCGGCTAAACGCAACAAAGATTCAAACTAAAAAAAATTGGTCTGAGTGCAAAGTGACAATTTTTTCTTTTTTAATCCACGTTACAATGTTATCACGGCTCCAAATAAATAGTTGGCGGCGGGCGCCAATGTTATCACATAAGAAAACACAGCCAAATTTGTCAGATTATAAAATATTCTAAAATCTCGATTTTGAGAGGATATTATTGGCACTGGAACCTGTAACTGATAACCTTAGCAAATCTATCACATAAGAAACATTATTAGCCAGTGGAATCAGATAAGAATATTTTCTTATTAGCCCATGGAATCAGATAATAATATTTTGTTATTGGCAAATAGTATATTCTATAAAATTGGCAAATTACTCTCTCAAAATTAACGGACGTGTTGGTACTCTCTCAACTTAGTAAATACCGATATATTAATTTGTGTATTCTCTTTGACGCTTATTTCTATATTTTTTCATATTCGTATTTCAGTATTGCGTTGGATTTTATAAATTATTTATAAATTAATTTTAATAAATTATAAATTATTTTAGTGGTCAAATTTTACTTAAATTAAATTTATTTTTAATTAATATATTTACATTTTTTTTTAGTACTACATTTTCAATTATTATTTTTATGTTAATAATTTAATTAATCAATAAATTTTTAGATGTAATCTAGTAGTAATATTGAGAATTTATTGTTTTTATACCACCTAAAACATTTTATAAAAAAATATCACATATTTAAATAACTTTATTTTCGTAAAAAATGTTGCAACTTTTTGTTATTTTGAATTTTATAACATAAATGCCAATGCTTATATCCACACTTATGAAATGACATGCAAGCAAATGAAATGAAGTAGGGTAGTTTTAATATAAATATGATGTATAATTCATACACTTTGAGGTTATAGGTACATAGTCATTTAGATTTATGTTTATATTTTGAATTTCTTAGAAATAGATAAACTATAATTAGTGTGTATGAGGTTATAGACACAGACTCATCTAGATTTATGTTTATATTTTGAAACTTTTAAAAATGAATAAGCTATAATTAGTTAGTAATGATCAGTGGAATTAATTTTTTGGATTAGTATCTAATACCATTATTATTACATTTTTCTTAATTTTTCAAGTTATATATATATAATATGAGTCATGTTTTCTTGAAAAGATTAAAAAGCATTAAAGGTGGAAGTGGGACATTTTCAATAAGGATGACATATGACAATATTTAGGTTTGACCTTATTAATTGTGTTGTTTTAAGGTTGTTTTATCAACTAGCCTAGATCCATTTTAATTTTATATTTATAATACAACTAGAGGGATCACATCCCTTGAGATAAAAGTTTTTTTTTTTTTTCTTAAGGAAATGTTGCATCTTGGGATTTGATCTTTCTTAATGGATAATAGAGAATGAGTTAAAATGGATCTACTTTTGTATGAATATTTCTTCAATATTTTTCAATTTAAGAAAAGATTGTCCTAAACCGACTTGATTCCTCTCCACATATGATAGATATAAATTTAAAGGTAGATGTAAACCTATGTTGTTTATGCGTGTGTCATGTATAATAGTTGATGTTGAAATATTTTATGTATGATTGATTTTGAAACATTTTTGTTATCAATGCTTTTTTACATGTCACTTTGTTGTATCCTCAATTTAAGAAAAGGTTGTCCTAAATAGACTCGATTCCTCTCCACATATGATAGATCTAAAGTTAAAAGTAGATGTAACTCTATGTTGTTTAGGTGTGTATCATGTATAGATGATATTGAAATATTTTATGTAGGATTGATTTTGAAACATTTTTGTTATCAATGGTTTTTTACACGTCACTTAGTTGTGTCCTTGAGATGTTCCCAGCTACTTAGGAACTATGCCAAGGAATCTCAAACCCGCTTTAGGTGTCAAAGTGCGCTCGTGCCAGAGGAAGTAGCCCTTAACCATCAATTACCATTGGTTACACACTATCACTAAGCAATGGCTTGCATCATTAAGCACAAAGTGTTATATTTTGAGTGGCGAGTGGTAAAGAACATGATAAAAAAGTTGAACTGAATCACACTTGACTAGAATTAAATGACTATAAATTTCTCAGACCAAATGTCAGAGTTTTGGTTTGCAAAGTACAAAATATGAAGATTAAAGGTAGAGGAAAATCATATGGACAATAAATCTCAAATACAACAATGAGTAAGGAATTTTTATGGGTTTGAGATGAAGAAAATGATAAACAACCTAGAGTTTTATGGAACCCTTCAAATCTCTCATAAATATAAGAATTGATAGATATTAACAAATGAATCCTAACAATAAATAAATGTCATGATTTGGCTAAAATTGTAAATTCAACACAAACATTTCCTAAAACAACTGCATATATTATATATATATACATATATAATATATATCTATATTATAATAATATATATATATATATATATATATATATATATATTATATGAAGTGTATCTCCCACCTATACAAATATAACTACACAAAGTGTAATAAAAAAAACCTTGAAATACTTAAAATACTCTATAAATAAATAATGAATAATTTATAAATTATTAATTTATAAATTTACAAAACAACCCCTCAAACCTCTTACTAACATACCCTATACAATGAATACATTTCAAGTTCTATGAGGAAGGTACGTTTTCCCTTGATTACAGTGGATTTCATAAGTGCGTAGCTGTTTTGAAAGGTGATGGCTTCCCGCCTTTCCCAATGCAACCTTAAGTGACAAGACTTGGCGCCTTCAATATGACAGCCATTTGACTTTAATGCTGGTGTACGCTCTGTTGATATTTTCTTGGGGTACTGACTGGTAGCGCCAGTTAGGGTTTCCACCTGCCGGTTTCCCTCATACGGTCATTCGTCTTTTGTCAACCCCTGACCCGCTCGATTTCCATTTTCACTTTTTCACTGTGCCGAACTTTGGCTCTGCTCTGTGGGGTTTTTCGCACCTCTGCCGTTCTGATTCCAACCCTGTGTTCTATGGTTATTTTCGGTCCTCCGCCGCTCTGGAGGTAGGAATACAACGAATATGGTGGCGCCATCCGCTCTTGCACTGTAATAATCTTCTGGCTTGTTGTCTGTTAAGTAGTCTCTGTCATTTAAATGTTGTTTTCTTGCTGGTTAATTTGTGAGTTTGTCCTGTGACAGGGTCCCCACCAATCTACTGCGCTTCAGCTCTGCTACTAAGGTAAACTATGGTTCTCTGCTAAACTCGATTGCCTCTTCTCCTTCAGACCCTAACGCCCTCGCTCCTTGTCTTCAGGGGTATAGTGGTCGTTTTTGTTTTACAATGCTGCCTCCTCAACTCCAGGTGAGGTTCTGCGTTTCAGAACTCGTTCGTTGGTTGTTTTTAATGGCTATTTGGTGACTGTAAATAGTATTAATCTATTCTCATTCCGTTTGCAGGTTGCTCGAGGTAGCTGGTCTTCGTTGCTTGACGCTCTCTGCGGTTTCTGGCAATCATTCGAACCCTCCCAGTCCCTTTCTACGGGTAGGGTCTTTCCGTATTGGCTTGACTGTAATTTGTAGAGGTTTTGAGACTTCGTTTTTTTATTAGTCTGTCACCTGAGTGGTGAAATAGGTGGTATTCCCGATTGTGTAACTCTCCTATGGTCCTGTAAGTTGGTCTTTCGTTATCGAAGTTCTCGTTCTGTAACACTGATACTTGGTTGTTGGAAACCCTTGTTCTGTAAGATGGATATTTGGTTATTTCGAACCCTCGTCCTGTAATGTTGATGCTTGATTATTTGAAACCCTCGTTCACACCGATTATGTTCGGTGTTTCCTCGCTGTGGTAACTATTTTAGCTCTGTCTGGTTGTATCGTTCATTTGTTCGAAAACTCTGTTTCGAGGCTCTGTTTCGAATGAGCTTTTTTTGATGGAGCGTGAGACGCTCTGGACTGTGGTATACTTTGTTTATAATAGTTAATGAAATGATACGATTTTATTTTGGGTTCATTCCAGCATTTGCTTTTATCATAAATAATGTGAGGGTTTGTATGGATTACCTGATGGGTTGCCTGCGTTCACAATTACTCGTTCTCCTTTGTCTGGAAATGATATTTGTGGCAGCGCCCTGCTCTTCCTGTGAATACTTGCTGTCTTTGTTATTTCAACGTAAATTAGTTACACAGAATATATATATTGATGCATGAAATTAATCTGTACAGTGGTGATTCAATAGATAAATAAAAAACAAGTTTTTATTTCAAATGACTGTATGTTTCTTTTCTCTGTTCGAGGAATCTTTTACACTGTTTTTCTTTTTTCCTTTTAATATCTCGGAGGCACAATTGTTTTGCTGTTCAAGTTGAACTGCCCCAACAGAATTGGGTAACTGTCCACCAGTTTCTTTTACAAGGCTGTTGGTTACCATTAACTGTTCCTAACTAACACAATTCATAAAAATTCTAATTTACTGTTAACCTATTTTACTGTTACTAATTCCTAATTAAAAGAAACAGTTCACAATTGTACTTGTCATGGTCCTAACGACCTTCTGGAAAATAAAACAAATAATAAAAGAAAAGTAAAATAACTGACAAGTCTAACACCTGTCCAGCTATGCATGTATGATTGTTTGTTCTTGTTCCATGAGGTCGTCGACAGAATAGCCTGCTTTCTGTATCTGCGTTGCGTTAAGCCACGAACTGTCCTCTATCGGACAGTTCTTCCATTTGACCAAATACCGCAAATACTCCTTCTTGCGTGTGCGCCTAGCTACCTGTGTGTCTAGAATCCCTTCGATCTCTAGGGGTGGTGCCATTGGTATCTGTCTCATCCACGAATCTTCTTCACATCTGGTGTCTCGTGGTGGCTTTGCTGCTGTATTATCTGCTGAGTCAGCGACATAAGGAAACAGATCTGCCACGTTAAAAATAGGGGAAATACCGATCCCTGGTGGCAACTGTAGTTCATAGGCGTTTGCAGAAAATTTGCGAATGATTTTACAGGCCCCGATTTTCTTAAATTTTAGCTTGCTGTACTCTCGTTTTGGAAACCGTTCCTTACGTAAGTACGCAAGGACTTCATCTCCTACGTTGAACTGAACTTCCCGACGCTTTGTATCAGCTCGATGTTTATACCTCTGACTGCTGTCCTGTAATTTCAGTTTGACATGTTCATGTAAGTTACTCATTGCTTGGGCGAAATATTCCCCATCAGCGCTTCGTTTCTCAAGTTTTCCCAAGTCTCGTAATTCATGCACTCCTCGCGGATGCATGCCGTACAAAATCTGGAACGGACTGTATCCTGTGCTGCGATTAGGGGAATCGTTGTATGCGAATTCCGCCTGAGCAAGTACACGGTCCCAAGTCCGGGAGTTTTCACCTGTTAAACTTCGAAGTAAGTTTCCCAGACTTTGGTTTACTACCTCTGTCTGACCATCCGTCTGCGGATGATAAGCGGAGCTGAACTGCAATTGGGTATTCAACTTTTTCCACAGAGTTCTCCAAAAATGACCGGTGAACTTCACATCTTTGTCAGAGATGATGGATCTTGGAAGTCCATGCAACCACACGATCTCAGTAAAGAAAAGATGTGCTATATAAGTAGCATCGTTGGTTTTCTTGCATGGTACAAAGTGTGCCATTTTTGAAAATCGGTTTACCACAACCATTACTGAATCAAAACCTCGTTGTGTCTTTGGCAAACCCAGTACAAAATCCATACTAACTGAATCCCATGGTCGGCTAGGGATGGGTAACGACATATAAAGACCAGTGTTCTGACTGTGACCCTTTGCCAGTTGACAAATTTTACATCTACTCACGTACCTCTGCACATCCCGCTGCAACTTTGGCCAGAAATAAAAATGTTGTACCTGAGCAATCGTTTTGTCATACCGAAATGTCCAGCCAAACCCCCACTGTGTTTTTCCTGTATAACGTTTTCCCGCATAGAACAGTTGGGAATACACAACTGTCCTCCCTTAAATAGCAATCCTTCCTGTAGATTATAGTCTAACCACATGCTGTTATTTCTTAACAGCGGGTTTTGGCAAGCCTCATAGGCCTCCCTAAATTCAGTATCGGTCGGATACAGTTCTTTTAAATGCTCAAAGCCTAAAA
>APFE030634369.1:0-11248 GCA_000404065.3 Pinus taeda | reverse complement strand
TGGTTGAAAGTCTTGAAATTGGGTGAAAGGGAAGAAGAGCAAGTTTCCCATAGTCTTCTACAACAATTCAACATCAAGTTGCAGAAGTTGTAGTTGAGATTCCAATACCAGTACAAACTCAAGTTGTAGTTGAGTCTTCAGAGACCATGTCTCAAGAAGGAGAACTTATCATGACAGAAGATTAGAAGACCTTCAGAAAGGCTTTCTTTGATATCGCAGAGATGGTTAAGGTCCTAAAGAGCCTTCTCCATTGGGAGGCTTGGAACTTTCTCCATGTAGTTTGTTGGTCCTCGAGAAGACCTTCAGAAATGATTTCTTTGATATGACATAGATGGTTAAGGTCTTCTATGAAGAGAGGAACAATAGACTACGTGGAGAAAGTTCCAAGCCTCCCAATGGAGAAGGCTCTTCAGGAGGAGGTAATGGAAAAGAAGATAAAGGAAAAGGAAATAATGGGAATGGAGACAAGCCTCCACCATATCCACTGTCTTCTTTTTGGAAAGCATATTCAAACTCTTCCACAAATACCACTGTTACTCATACTCATCATCATTTTACAAAAGGGGTTTCTAAATCATCTTTTCTGAAGCTTGATTTTAAATTTGAGTTGCCTATTTACAATGGAGAAGTTAATGCAAAGAAGCTGGATAACTGGATTTGTCAATTAGAGGTGTAATGTAGAATTCAGAGCCTTCGAGAGGATGATATCAAGATTCAGTTCGCTTCATTGAGAATGTAGGGTGAAACACATGTATGGTAGGAATCAAGGACTCAAGACGAGATCAAGAAACATGGTAAGATATCTATTACTTGGTCTAGTTTCAATATCGCTATAAAAAGACAGTTCTACCTTTAGCTCATATGTAAAAAGCCATTATGAATTGGCATTCAGATCATGTTTGATATTAGAGCATTGGTTTTTTTGTTTTACTAGATTTGCTTTGTGAAGGAAGGATTTAATTTTTTGAAAGTTTATGTCATGCTGACAAAGTTAAATCTCAAAAGAGGTGAAGGAAAGTTGGTTGAAAGTCTTGAAATTGGGTGAAAGGGAAGAAGAGCAAGTTTCCCATAGTCTTCTACAACAATTCAACATCAAGTTGCAGAAGTTGTAGTTGAGATTCCAATACCAGTACAAACTCAAGTTGTAGTTGAGTCTTCAGAGACCATGTCTCAAGGAGGAGAACTTATCATGACAGAAGATTAGAAGACCTTTAGAAAGGCTTTCTTTGATATCGTAGAGATGGTTAAGGTCCTAAAGAGCCTTCTCCATTGGGAGGCTTGGAACTTTCTCATGTAGTCTGTTGGTGCTCGAGAAGCCCTTCAGAAATGATTTCTTTGATATGACATAGATGGTTAAGGTCTTCTATGAAGAGAGGAACAATAGACTACGTGGAGAAAGTTCCAAGCCTCCCAATGGAGAAGGCTCTTCAGGAGGAGTTAATGGAAAATAAGATAAAGGAAAAGGAAATAATGGGAATGGAGACAAGCCTCCACCATATCCACTGTCTTCTTCTTGGAAAGCATATTCAAACTCTTCCACAAATACCACTGTTACTCATACTCACCATCATTTTACAAAAGGGGTTTCTAAATCATCTTTTCTGAAGCTTGATTTTAAATTTGAGTTGCCTATTTACAATGGAGAAGTTAATGCAAAGAAGCTGGATAACTGGATTTGTCAATTAGAGGTGTAATGTAGAATTCAGAGCCTTCGAGAGGATGATATCAAGATTCAGTTCCCTTCATTGAGAATGTAGGGTGAAACACATGTATGGTAGGAATCAAGGACTCAAGACGAGATCAAGAAACATGGTAAGATATCTATTACTTGGTCTAGTTTCAATACCGCTATAAAAAGACAGTTCTACCTTTAGCTCATATGTAAAAAGCCATTATGAATTGGCAAAATTTCAGACAATTGAAAGGTCAAAATGTGCAAGAGTATGCTCAAGAGTTTAGCAAAAGAGATTTTATGTTGGGAGTAGGCTTACAGTCACAAGATACCTTGCTGAAATACATAGGAGGGTTGCATAGCTATATTCGACATACCATTCTTATGTTTCACCCTAGGAATCTAGATGAGGTATGTGTTCAAGTTACACACCTCGAAGAAAGAGGGAAAAATATATAGGAAGAAGGTAAGAAGAAGCCATTTTAGAGTGTTGAAAGAGGGAATAAGTTTAAAGGAAAGCAGAAGAAAAATGTTTATGTTAGGAAAGAAGGGGAGAGACTCGTGTGCAAGAATTGTTCCCTTGAAGGAGTTCAGACTTAGGGATGAAACAAAAATCGCAGCCACAGTCACCAAAGGAAAAGTTGTGGCAAAAGAAAGCATATAGGTCAACAAAAAGTCAGCTGTAGCAAGTACCAGCATGGCAAATAACTCTCACAATGTTTCAAATGAAGAAAATTGAATTGAGTTGTTCCCTATCGGAGTTGTTTCCATGTATACAAAAATAGATACGTTGTTTCACAATGGATCTTAGGCCAACTTAATTTATGTTGATTTAGTCAAGAAATTGAATATGGAAACTGTGCCTTATCATAAACCGTATCCGTTGGGTTGGATAAACAAGGATGCCAATTTGCAAGTCACATGGAAATGTGTTTTCAGATTTGCAATCACCATCAATTTCATTGATGAAGTTGAATTGGAAGTTGTGCCATTGGATATCTTAGGAATTGTGTTGGGAAGTTGGTATTTGTATGATAGGAAGGTTGTTTTCCATAGATTTGAGAACAAATATCATTTGTTAAAAAATGGAGTGGATTACATTGTGAGAGCCCATCGCAAAAGCTTAATCTGTCTTTAGCAAGTGTAGGTGAAATGAAATGTATGGTTAATTCCAGCGAGGTTCTTGAGCTCCTCATGATCAAGCAAAAGAATGACACGCAAAAGGAATCCTTTGCAAGTTGGATGTGAAGTTGAAAGCTGAATTGGTTGATGTGGTAAATCAATATGGGGAAATGTTTCAAGAACCAAAGGCACTGCCATCGAAGAGAGGAGTTCAGAATGAAATTTAGCTACAACAGGACTGTTCAGTCCCAAACATTGGTATGTATCAAATGTCAATTATGGAAAGTTGAGAAATTAAAAAGAAAATTCTAGGAATTGTTAGATAAAGGAGTAATTCGTCCTTCTACCTTGGCAGGTGGTTCACCAATTGTATTGGTACCTAAGAAAGATGGAACGTGGTGCATGTGTGGAGATTATAGAGCTTTAAATAAGATCACAATAAAGAATCAATACCCACTGCCCATAATAGAGGATTTGCTAGAATAATGGGAAAATGCAAAGTATCTTGCTAAATTAGACTTGAGAAGTGGATATCATCAAGTTAGAATAGTTGAGGAGGACATATGGGAGATTGCTTTTAAAACCAAACAAGGATTGTTTGAGTGGATGGTTATGCTTTTTGGTCTTTGTAATGCTCTAGCTACATTCATGAGAGTTATGAATGATGTTTTAAGATCATTTCTCGATGAGTTTGTAATTGTCTATTTAGATGAAATTTTGATATTCAGCGAATCACAAGAAGAGCATGTCACGCATGTTAGGAATGTTTTGGATATCATGAGTAAAGATCCATTATTTGTAAATATGTATAAATGTGAATTTGGGAAAATTTCCTTAGTGTATTTGGGCCACATAGTTGGAGGAGGTGAGCTGAAGATTGATCCCTGTAAAGTTTCAGTGATTTTGAATGGGCTAATACCCAAACCAGTCACGGAAGTAAGGAGTTTTTTAGGGGCAACACAGTACTGGAGGAAGTTTATTGCCAATTTCTCCTCCATAACAACTTCCACTACACGCATTGACCAACGTCAAGGTTGCCTTCTAGTGGGGAGGCAAACAACAAAAATTGTTTGATGCTTTGAAACAAAATATCAATTCAACCCCAGTTTGCTCATCGCTGAATTTGAAACAACCCTTTGAAATACAGACAGACACAAGTGGCTATGCATGCGTGTAGTTCCTTTACAACATGGTAAGTCCATTTCATTTCATTTTGAGATTTTTAATGGTAAGGAAATGGAAGCTTTATTTGATGGGAAAAGAAACCATTATTCACACTGATCATCAGCGTCTGAAATATCTGCAATCTCAAACCAAATTGTAGTAGTCAAAGCACTTTCATTGGATGGGATTATTACAACAATTTCACTTGGTAATCAACGAAAAGAAAGGTATATATAATAGAGTTGTAGATATGCTTTCCAGGCCGGTTGAAAATATAACCATTTTACACCAGAATAATTATGTTTTGCCTAAAATTTATGTTGAACAATACGCACAAGACACTGACTTTCAAGAGGTATATCTAAACTTGAGTCAAGGCCGCCAAGTTCAGGAATTAGACTACGATGTACATGATAATTTGTTTTATCATTATGGAAAACTTTGTGTTCCATAGGTAGAGAGAGTAAATATCACAAGGGAAGCGCACACTTTTTTTTATTGCTGGACATTTCGGTGTAAGTAAAACAATGGCAAATCTTCAGAGGTATTTTGATTGGCCTTGTATACTTGAAAGTGTGTCACGTTTTATAAGAGGTTTATCAATGTGTGCAATCAGTAAGCCTAGTAATAGGAAACTAGGATTGTACACACCACTTCCAGTGCCTTCAAGACCATGGGAAAGTGTTTCTATGGATTTTGTAGGAGGTATTGCTTTATCAATGAAAGGTCATGATTATTTGTATGTAGTTGTGGATAGGTTCAGTAAGGTGTGCATGTGAATGCCTTGTAAAAAGTAAATTACAGTTGGACAAACAATTTAACTTTACTTTCAAAATGTATGGGTTCATTTTGGGTTACCTATTTCTATTGTAAGTGATCGTGATTTTTGATTTGTTGGGAATTTTTGGTAAAGTTTATGGAAATTGATGCACACCGAACTGAAGAAAAGTACATCCTTTCATCCCGAAATAGATGGGAAAACTGAAGTAGTTAATAGGACAATCATTCATTTGCTAAGAGGATATTGCAGAAAACATCCTAAGTTGGATGAATAGTTTCATTATATTCAGCATGCTTACAATTGAGCAAAACACTCCTCTATTCTAACTCCACCTTTTGAGGCATGTTTTGGGTATTTGCCTAAATTGCCTTTGGATTTCATGTTGAGAAAGATGTAACTATAGATGGATATAGTGAGATAGACACGGAAAATAATCTCATTGAGAAAATTCAGTGGATTCAACAAACAATTCAAGAACAACTAGAACAAAATCAAGGCAAGGCATGATAAGCATTGTGTGGATCATTAGTTTCAATTAGGTGATGAATTTTGGCTATACATTAGCAAAGAAATGCTTGAAGGTGAAGGTAAAAAGTTGAAACCAATTCTTTATGGTCCATTTAAAATTCAAGAAAATATTGGTAATAATGCTTTTAGGTTTGATTTGCCTTCATATATGAAAATCTATTTTGTTTGTTTTTAATGTTGAAAAATTAAGATTGTATGAACCTTTTTTGATTTAAGATCCAGGAAAGAAATAATCTCATTGAGAAAATTCAGTTGATTCAACAAACAATTCAAGAACAACTAGAACAAAATCAAGGCAAGGCATGATAAGCATCGTGTGGATCATGAGTTTCAATTAGGTGATGAATTCTTGCTATACATTAGCAAAGAAATGCTTGAAGGTGAAGGTAAAAAGTTGAAACCAATTCTTTATGGTCCATTTAAAATTCAAGAAAATATTGGTAATAATGCTTTCAGGTTTGATTTGCCTTCATATATGAAAATCCATTTTGTTTTTAATGTTGAAAAATTAAGATTGTATGAACCTTTTTTGATTTAAGATCCAGGAAAGAATGTTCAAATTCCAAGTATTGAAGACTTTTCTCTAGAATACCTTGATACAAAGGACTAGGACAATTGAAAGAAGAAATATTGATTATCTTCAGGTGGGTCTCTAAGTACACATCCATCAATGCCCAAATGGATTGAAGTGGGGAAAGTGAGTGAACAATATCCTCATCCATTCAATAACGGAAAGTGATCCATAACGGAAAGTGATCCTTTTGGGGTCCAAAAAGCTTATAGTGGAGATGAGTGATCAAGCGCTCAGAATTATGCTAAAAAATCAAACTGTCAGAATCTTGTGAAACTCAACTTCATATTGAAGAGCTCGTCATTCCGAATCCAACGGTTTGAACGACACTTAAAACTGAGTTCGTATGTAGAAGTTAGAGAAAGTCAAAGTTCAGGGTTAACTTGCCTACATGGCAAGATTAGGATGATGTGACAAGTCTTCCTTGACTAAGAAGGCACCAAGGAGAAGCCCAACATTAGCTCTCGTAAAATTTCATTTCATATCGCAGCAGTAGGTGGAAAAGGTGTTTCAACTCTGCCCTCAGCAAGTTCAAGGTTGTGATGTGATAAGGCAATCACAAATCGCAATCAATGAAGGGGAGAATACGTATTGTCCCCGACACATGACTTTGTACAAATATGCCTCAAAGACCCCTTTGGATCTCCCAAACGGTGGTGAATTTTGGAAAATTGTCCATGTGTTACTCAATTTCCTATACTGGGATAAAAAACCATGTCCCATAATTTTCATATTCTTCTTCATTTGCACGCAAATATAGGAGTAAGTTGGTCATTTGAAAGTTGTTGTGAATTTGGGGTTTGAAGCATCAAGTATTACTTGAAAATCCATACGTACAACCTGGGTGCATTTTCACCGATGTGGAGGTGTTCAAACAACATTTTCAACAAAAACCTTTGCTGTGTTTTCTCGAAAATTTTTCAATGTATGAAAACTCCAAATTAGTTGCTCTCTAGTGCAGGGACATGTCAATGAAATATAAGTCTACCTCTGAGTGTCAAAAAGGATTCAAGAATATTCAAAATGCATGTTTGTACTACTGGCTAGCATTTTCTTTCGTGGAGTTTGAATGATGAAGTTCTTTACATATACTTGGTGCAAGATCCCTATGTGATGCAAGAACAAGACAATCTAGATTAACAACATTTTTAATGAGCATTAATCCTAGGAATGCATATAATGAAGATATTTTTATATAAAATAAAACACAAGCACAAATCTTTGCTATTGCATTAAAATAATGTAAAAAGAGTTCATAAACGGGTAAAACAAAGGCATCATAGGGATAAAAAAGGTGCATTAAGTACAACAATTCTGCGGTTTGACACAACCTTCAGCTCAATAGGAACCATTATCTCTTCTAGCCTTTTCCATAGTGCTCCCTAAGAGCAATGTTTAAAAAAATTCTGAAGTCAACAAAGCAACATAAGAGACCAATTTTATTATTTGGCATTCCCTTAATAGTAACCCGATGATCTAGAGTGGAGTGATATCTCTTAAACCTAGCTTTCACCTAGCTTTCCATTGAGCAGGCTAATATTTTTTTCCAAAATAAATTTATATGACTTGACTAAAATGTAACTAATCATAATAATCCTAAAATCAATTTACTTGAAAACTATATATATATAAAATAAACATTCAGTAAATTAAATAAAACATTTATAAAAATTTCTCGTACTTTTAATTTTAACAATATTTTAATTTTTTCGTATCATATTTTTTTAAACCATAAAAGTATCTCTCTTTTAATATTTTGTTTATAAGTAAATACAAAATGTTCGGAAAAGTTTAAAATAATGGGTCGAAAGATACCCGGAACATTTTGTATTTGTATGTAGAACATGCTTATTTTTTATGATTTTATAAAACTTTATTTAAAAATAAATAAAAACTTTATTTCTTAAATTTTATAAATTAAAATTTAAAATTACATATTCTTACCTTGAATTTCGCAAGTAAACTCATTGATGAGATTAAATACAATAAAAATATTATATCAAAATGTCTTACTTTGTTGCTTATTAAATAATTATTTTTATATCAAAATGTCATACTTTGTTACTTATTAAATAATAATGTATTTAAAGTTAACTAAAACATGCATAAAATCCTATATGCATTGCACTCAACAAGTTTTTTATATCAAAATGTCATACTCTGTTACTTATTAAATAATAATGTATTTAAAGTTAACTAAAACATGCATAAAATCCTATATGCATTTGCACTCAACAAGTTAAAACATAGACATATATCCTTTGTTAATCAAAGCTTTATTTAATTAAAATTTCAAATTAACAATTTTGTGTGTATTAACAAATATAAGAAATAGCCCATGGGGCTTTGGATTGACGGTGAATGGGTGCGCTGTTAAGGCACTCCTTGCGATAGGTCACCGGTTCAAATCCCCGGTTCAAATCCCCGTGGGTACTTAGGTTAGTCTTAACGTAAAAAAAACAAATATAAGAAATCAAAATTAACATTAATTTTAATAATTTATATTGATTTTCCTTTTACATTTATATTTAATTATAATTAAATAAATTGAAATTTTTTCAAAATCTTATTAATAAAATTATTTTTAATATTTAACTGAATATTAAAATATTCATATTTTATAACATCATCAATATTAATCTAAATTTAAGCATATAACTTGAATTTAATCATATAAAATTAGTATGTTTTGAAATTTTCTTTCTTATTATTTAGATGCAATTTAAGCAACATTTTTCAACAATATAAGACAATTAAATATGGCATATCTTATCTCTTAGCTCACTTAATAAATATGGAGAATTTATTAAAATTTAGAGATTTATTAATTATTATATATACTAATCATCCATAGTTTTCATTATCAATTTTGTTTTTTTATTATAAAATGATGGTATTAAAAAGCTTTGACATTTAAAAAAAATAGTAAGTTACTAATAAAAAATTAATGTAGATCCATCTACTTTAGTTTTTCAATAATGAACAATAACTTTAAAACAGTTTTTCAATAATGAACAATAACTTTAAAACAATATATATAGTAAGCTTAAAATTATTGTCTATTTCAATCTCACTTTGTTTATATATTAATAATTAACAACAAAGGAAAGAACTTATGTGAACTCTATCTTACATTCTTCTACAAAAGTAGGTAATTTTATCCATATTCAAACAACATTATGTCAAGTAATAATGCATGGACACTTACTGAAACAACAAGGTATATTGATAAAGAACATTCAAACCATATCATTAAGTGGCATTACATATATTAAGATAGTGACGTATAGGGACAAGTTTGATTGAGCTATGTAGGGAATCGATACAAGCCATAAGAGGGTCTTCTTGTGCTTGTGGAAGGCAAACCCATAACCCAATACCTTGCTTTATCCCAAACAATGAACATAGCAATAACTCCTGCAAATCCTATCCCCATTCCTATAGCTAATGCTATCAAAGACATTTTTTCATTTACATAGCTGAGCCATTCCCTTTTCATGTTACTTTGACTGCCATTGTCTCCACCAGAAGTTTTTGTAAAGTTTTGGTTGCATCTTGGTAGAGGATATCCACATAAAGGATATCCACATAAGCACTTATTCTTTTGAAATGAAGACTCATTAAAGGTGTAAAATTGTGTCCTTGTTGGAATTGGCCCACAAAGGTTATTAGATGAAACATCTAGATAAGCCAGCATTGATAATTGAGAGAGTTCTTGAGGAATTGCTCCACTCAAATTATTTTTGGACAAGTCCAACTGCTCCAAAGTAGATATCTCACTGAAAGATGCTGGTATTTTTCCTTCCAATTGGTTCCCAGAGAAATTTAGTAACCTCAAGCTTCTCATGTTGCCTATGCTTTTTGGGATTTCTCCGGTAAGATTGTTTTTAGACAAATCAAGCATAATGTTTGTTGTCAAGACACTTGACAGATTATACTCAATCCCTTTTATGTATTCCTCCATACTAAAATAATAGGTGTTCCAATTTGATTCATTTGCAATATTTACACTGAATCCTTGGAGCCTTTCAAGATCATATGGTATTGTTCCATTAAAATTATTGTTGGATAAATCCAACAAAAACAAGCTGGTGAGGTTTGTGATCCATTGAGGAATACTACCATGAAGATTATTATAACCCATGCTTAAAACTCCCAAGTTACCCAGATTTACAAGGGTGGAAGGAAGCTCACCTGTAAATCCACACTTCCTTAAATCCAATATTACAAGCTCAGTGCAATTAACAAAGGATGAGGTTAAAGTCCCAGAGAAATTGTTAGAATGAGCCGAGAAAATAAATAAAGAAGTTGAATTGTAAGAGCACATGGAAGGAATAGGTCCCTCCAAATTGTTTTCTGATAAATCCAACGTAACAAGTGAAACTAAGTTGTTCATATTATTAGGAATCTTTCCAATAAAATTGTTTGAACCTAAATATAAGCGATACAAGGAATGGAGTTCTTCTAGAGCTCTTGGAATTGTCCCTTTGAGGAGGTTGTTTGAGAAATCTAAAATTTCAAGCTTCTTTAAACGGGCAATGGTTTTAGGAATAGGACCTGTGAAGCTATTTTTAGACAGGTATAGTTCGTTCAAATTATTCAAATTGAAAATGCCTTTAGGTATGTTATGGCTAAGTTTGTTATCGGAAATATCTAAAAGCATCAACTTAGATAAATTGGCAATACCTTCCGGTATGGTAGCGAGTTGGTTACCAGAGAGATCCAAGTCCGTCAACTGGGTCAAATTGGTAATGCCCTCAAATATGTGAGTCAGTCGACATTCAGGAAGGTATAAGGTAGTTAATTTGGTCAAATTGGCAATGGAATTAGGTATCCTCCCTGTGAGGTTAAAACTAAGAGACAGAGTGGAGAGGGGAAGTCTAAATATTTCAGAGGGAATAGAACCGGAAATACTACGCCCAGAAATGGATAGATCTGAAAGTTGTGTCAAATTACCCAATTCACATGGAATTCTGCCTGATAAGCCGCTGCCGTCCAGATGCAGGGACTCGAGCTTCTTTAACATGCCCAACTCGACTGGAATAGGACCATTGAACATATTGCCACTGAGGTCCAGGTACTTTAGTTTCTGCAGCTTGTGCAACTCTATTGGAATAGGACCGCTGAGCTTATTTTGCCACTGAGGTCCAGGTACTTTAGTTTCTGCAGCTTGTGCAACTCTATTGGAATAGGACCGCTGAGCTTATTGTCAAAGAGGAACAGGTACTTTAGTTGCTGTAACAAGCCCAATTCCATTGGAATAGGACCACGGAGCTTATTGCCGCTGAGACTCAGTGTTTGTAGTGCTTTAAGGTGGCCAAACTCCGCCGGAATTCCTCCAGTGAAATGATTATGAGAAAAATCCACGGTGCGCAGATTATGGAGCTTGCCAAACTCGGCCGGAATTCCT
>APFE030634368.1:203093-237403 GCA_000404065.3 Pinus taeda | reverse complement strand
TAATTAAAAATTCGCCCCATTAAAATATAAAAAACCTTAAATTTCGCCTTTGGGCGATTATTCGCCCCTAAAATTACCCCTGCTGCCAAGAAACAGTTTCCTGCGAAACGAAATAGTTTCTTCTCGCAGTTTTCGGATAGACTTGCAGTTAAATTTATTTTTCTCGATAGCCCAATTTAATGAAACCTATGTTCTATCGTTCATATCAATGCATGTATATGTACTCCATTAAAATGATTCTGACTGATATAAGTATTGGTCTTTCTTATAGTTATAAGTATTGGTCTTTCTTATAGTTATAAATAGTACTGAAATTTTGACCATTGTGACCAAAATATAGACAACATTACAATATTTCATGAGTTTTCTAAGCCAACAAAATATCGCCATTAAAAAGTCACAAATTTGCCTGGCTTCAATGGCTATCGTTTTATGATAGGCATCCTCTAGCGTTTAGATTGTGAATAGCCCTAGTTCCCTCTCAATTGCTCTGTTGAGCCTGTTGATATATTTAAGTACAACTCGCTCTTCATCTTTACAATTTTTCAACTTTATGTTTGCTCATAAAAGTAATCAATATAGTCTGACACTTGCTGTCTTCTTTGCAACTTTACTGCTAGGGGAAGTACCGCATTATCTTGATATTTCTCTCATATCCCACAGGGAAAAAGTCAAAACTCTTATTAGTTGTTGGATCTACAAAATTATCACTTCTTTATTAAAATTAAATTAGTATTTACAATTGTTTTTTTACAATTTCATGAGCATTCAAGTTTATAATTAATACTTTGTTTATATTGTTCATCTTTAATATGGTGTTTTTCTCTCTCCTCCTTTCTTATATGTGAAACCTCCAAACTTCGTTTCTCTTACCATTCTAGTTTCTCATTCAATTTCCGTTTCTCGTTTCTGGTAACATAGGTTTCCATTACTCTTACATAAGTATCATCAGTTTCCATTACTCTTACATGTTAGAATTTTGATTTCATTAAAGGGTGGTAAAAAAACAATGGTATTTGAGCACCTACTTGGTTGGTTGTATTGCCATTCTTGTATTATCTGATTCAACATTCATTCAGTAGGATAGTGTATGATGTGTGCGTAATAATATTGTTGGCCAAGCATATAATTTTAACCTACAGTTTCAGATCTAGTTCTCAGTTAGTTTGTATGATGTGTGTGTAATAATATTGTTGGCCAAGCATATATTTTTAACCTAGAGTTTCAGATTTAGTTCTCAGTTAGTTTGCAACATGTACAATTTTGGTTTTGAACTTGGTTCAATTGTAGAATAGGTTCGTTGCAAGGCCAGGTTGCAAGTTTTATTTTGAGGTTTTAAACTTGGTTCAATTGCAGAATAGGTTCGTTGCAAGGCCAGGTTGCAAGTTTCATTTTGAGGTTGGGAAAAACCCAATAGTCCGGGAACTTGGTATACGAGTTCTTTGTTGCCTCGGAGAGAAGACAACATCGCCATTGGAACGAACTGTTATTACTATATAAATTATATACAGGCTTATGGGCGCTGCCAAATTATTTCGTAACTCCTGAAAGTTTTGGCCATCTCATAGTGCTTGAAACCGGACGTTGGTGCCAATATTTTCAATGACAATTAAATGGAATTTGGGGATTAGCCGATTAAAAAAATAAAATTATTTTCTAAAGCAATTTTGGCTGCACGGTGGGTTTTTAATGAATTTTATTAATTAATATTTAATGAATATTAAAAATTATTTGGCTTAGCCAATGGAAAAAAAATGAAATTTCTAAAGCAAATTTGGCTGCACGGTGGGTTTTTAATGAATTTTATACGGTGGGTTTTTAATTAAATTTTAATGAATTTTATTAATTACTTTTTAATGAATATTAAAATTCACCAGGCCCAATAATCCTAATAACACTTATAGGCCAACCAACAAACCACATTATTCTTTAGGAACCCGCAAAGGGTCGACCACATTACAGGATACGTCTGATAAATTGTGAGGTATTAGTGCCTATTAACACCATAATCTTTGTTCAGAGAATGAATGTGGTACTAAAACCATAATACAAACAAAAATAAAAAGGATGCCAACAACCGTTCCAAACCCTAACGATGCCAAAGTGTTGAATATGATCGGAAGAGTTTCCAGAGATTTCCCACATTTTATTCGATTACCAAAACACATGCCTAACTATCAAATGAAATTTGCGTAATATGCAAATTGTTGAGGGAAGTGAGATTATTTCTTCATGCCATTTGGTATTTGTATTCTGAAAGTTAAGAATGGTGATTCGATCGGCATGTATTTAATCTTGTTATTGAATATCTGGTATTGCAAATGTGACAGGGAATCACCATTGCCCAAATATCTGCACAGAAATTTCAGCATATTAAACAGTCTTGGTGGTGCTGTGGTCATGCTCCAAAGGGTTGCCATCTTGCAGTAGTTTTATTATTTTCATTGACTGCATTTACACTGTTATTTTGATCCACCCATGTTTTGCAAACTAAAATTATGGGAGCAAATTCATTGATGGTTTTTTTTTTAAAACATTATGACTCGAATAGATTCATTTTAAACATGGATCTAACATGAACTGAGAGGAATCTAATTTCTTTACGTGATTTTTTTATGAAGTGACATTATTTAAATGTTTTGTATATATATATATATATATTATTTTATTTTAGAGGATATGAAAAAAAATTCAACTTTGATGATGGACTGACAAAGTTACACATCACGTTGAATGAGCTCAAAGATTAAAATTCATGAAATAGAAATCGTTTTATAGAATTGGAGCACGAAGAAAGGTCGTCGCCATTGCAGCCAACGAGGTGCGTCCTTGCCGCCCCCTGAATCCAACCACAGTCAGCCATGGGGACAGCCCAATGGTCCTGCTGCCACGGGTAAGCTTGCCCATCCTTACCTTTTGTTGCTTTCGGTGAACTTGCGACGTGCTCTCTTTCTATACTACAAACGCTGCATGCAAATCTCTCAAACGCCACGTCTCAAACACAACAGCTCCTGATTTTTCCCTTATATTCTGGACTCCCTACCTGGTTTCAGTTTTTTCGCATCATCCGCGTAGGGTCCCTCTATCTTACAAACGTTTTTCCTACTTTGTTTCCTCCTCGTTCGGCTTCCCTCTGGTGGTGGACGACTTTTCTTCAGCGCGATGAATTTCTTTTCCGGTTTCAAGTCAGGTCTCGTTAACTCACTGATACCAGCTTAAAATGGGATCTGTTTCTAGATAGCTGCTAGCTGGTTTTTATAACAATGATAGTTTTTTTCTCATCGTTTCCCATCATAGTTTTTATGTAATAATAGCTTTTTGAAAACTACTAGTTTCATACTTTGAGAATTATATGCTCAGCTGGTATTTCTTTTTCGTCTGAACAATGGTATACCATGATTTCTCTTGGTCATCCTCTTCGGGTAATTTAATCTCCGGGTTGCTCGATTTCATTCTGGCGGTCTTTAGAATTCTGAATATTTTGATTATAAGCTTCATGGGTCTCCTCCTTGCATACTTTGTATGGAGATGCACGCTAGGATAGAGGATATCATGTATGATTTTTTTCCTGGGTCTGGTCGAAGATAGGGTGGAAGATAGGGTTCTGGTCTCTTCATCTCTCTATGTTCTGTGTATGTTAACAGACCTTGACATACTGGAAAAAATGTGGTTTTCTCTTCTCAGCAAGTTAAAATCACTCATATTCATCTATAGCCCCTGTTCTGACATTCGGGTTAAAATAGGAAACTGGTGGTGTATTTTTCACATATATTGTTGTTGTTTTGACTGTCAATCCCAGCCCTTTGAATAGCTTTTATCCAGGCTCTTGGATTTCTTCTCTAACATCTCTGGTTTTCTCGTCTGGAATCCCCTACCTTTTTCTGGCATCCTCTCCCGGAATCTTCTTTTGAATTTCTCCGACGATCAAGGTCATTTATTTCTATTGGGCATCTTCAGGCTTGACAACGTCATCCTTGAATCCTTCCTTGCACTAAGGTCAATATGACAACTGCCTTTTTTCTCTAAAATGACCGCTTTCATAATGTGATCGGCTATTTTGGGCCTTGTTTTCAGTACTTTGCATCCTTTTAATCCTTCTCATCCCGAGGTATACAGTAGTTTTTTCCAATCGCTCATTTCTCCTTATCTGAACATATCTATGTCTTTGACGACATATCTCAATTTAGCTTCTTTTTGGTACCTTCCCTCTCTCTTTTGTCAGTGTGGACCTTCCATCCAGGTATTTTGTGTCTGACAAAATTCTCTTAGGGATTTGCCCTTTCTCGATTCTCGATCTAGACCCTTCCAGAGCTTACGGAAGCCATCTTTATCTATCATGTCGGATGGTTCTGACTCATCCTCCACACAGGCTCTCATTAATGCCACTATAGAAGCTGAAAAGGCACATGAAAAACAAAACAGTTGGCATGACACGGTGGACGATATGCTTTTAGCATGCAATGTCACTCAGTTTCCTCATGAGGACGGGGTCAGGGCCTACTCTCAGTGGGGATGGTCGTGCCAAAGTATAGGAGGTCTTCCTAAGCAAGATAAGTTTTTCAACAAATCCAGCCACCCCATTAAAACTGGCCCACCGCCGAAGGCTATCACTGTCTCTAGTGACGTCCTAGCGAAAAGAATTGATAGTCTACAAAAACTAGCTTTAATCGAGAAATGGCATTGCCCTTATATGAAGGAGGAGGATATGAGGAAATGGTTGGCGGATAAGTGGCATCCTTTGATAGGTTATACCCCAGTCATATCGCACTTTATGAAGGACTGGTTTTATTTTCACTTCCTTAAAGCTTCGGACCTAGAGACCATTCTTAGCAAGCCTTGGGTAGTAGGAAGAAGTTTTCTATCTCTGTCCAGATGATATATGGGTTTCGATCCTATAAAAAACACTCCATCAAATTGCATGATCTGGGTAAAGCTTCCAAATTTACCTTTGGAGTTATGGTCGTCGGAGACCCTCTCAGAAATTGGAAATTCAATTGGGAAGTTCATTTATGTTGACACATGGTGTAGGGGTGAGCGGGATAAGAGGATTGCGTGGATCCTTATCGAGAAACCATTCAAAGGTGCCTACCCTGACCACATTGACATATCCTGGGACGGTATGAAAATCAGGCAGAGGTTGGATTTTTGGGGCATCCCCTTTCGATGCTCCCGGTGTCACAAAACGGGGCACCTCATTAAAAATTGCAGCTTCCATAACAAGCGAAGGCCAAAGAAGATTTCCTTCTTCAAGGGCAGGAATCACGGGTCGAAACCTTTTTCCGATGACGTAAGTTTTCTGGACAGCCATCCCAAAAATCAGGACGATTTTCCCTCCAGAACAAAGTTTTCTCCTCGTGATTCATCCATCCTCCCAAATGATATGGCCTTCGGCCCCCCTATCCCTGAACCATTTGAGGAAAATACTGTCCCCTCTCCCCCTGCCATGAACCAAAGGGCTTTCGCGGTTGGCTCTCATACCATTCAGGTTTCCTCATCCCCATCTTCTCCGGTTTGCTCTCCGATTTATCACCCGAAAGGCCCCTCAAAAGGGAAAGAACCTGCCCATGCGCCTACACCTTTTAATTCCCCTTCAGACTCGCCTATAAATAATCTCGATAGTGATACCGATCTTTTCATTCAAAGGAACCCTTTCGAGTTTGAACCCCTAACTATTCACAGACCATCCCGCCCTCCCTATCCTTCTATCAGTCCAAACTTTGCCAAGAATATCACTGCCAGGAAGAAAAAAAAGGGAGACAGTCATCACTTCAGGGGAAGATCAATTGTCACCGATTTCGGCATCACAAACCTATCCCTTGTTGAAGTGCTAATTTTGGATTCCGCTGTTCCACAGCCTCTTAGAGTGAGTATGGCTGGCGAGTCATCAAAATGACCTTTCTGATCTCTATGAACATTAGGGGTCTAGGCGCTCCCCCAAAATTCCTTGCGCTTAATTTTTTTTTCTTTCTGGCCCATCCCAAAATTATTTTCATTCAAGAAAGAATGCACCCCAGCAGGGTGACACTGGCGTTCTTCAGGAGGATGTTTTCTTCATGGTTTAAGGTCGCCACTGAGGTAAATGGTTTATCTGGTGGTTTAGCTATCTTGTGGGATCCTATATGGATAAAAGCAAAAGCCTACAAATGTTGTGCCGGGATAATGATCTCGGCCTCAGTCAGAGGTCAAGTATTCATGATAAATCTCCTAAATATTTATGCCCCATGTAGGAATAGATCTCCTTTCTGGGAGAGGTTGTTTGCTTTGGGAATTATTGACATGAAATCTCTGCTGTTAGCGGGAGACCTAAATGTGACTCTCAGTCCTTATGAGTGTTGGGGTAACTGTAGGAAGAAAGACATTCTGTCCGATCGGCTCCGAATGCAATTCTTAAGCAGGAACTTAGTGGATGTCAAGCTGGATCAAATGATGCCTACATGGGAAAATGGAAGAACTCGACAAACATATATTGCAAAAAGGATTGATCGCTTTTTTATAAATGCCAGCATCATTGCTAAATGGGGCATGCCGTTCTCTTTCATTGCAAATGAGTTCTCTTCCGATCACATACCCATTCTTCTCGAATGGAGAGAAATGCAATATAGGAAGGAGTACTCTTTTAAATTCAACAGGATCTATTTGGATGACAAATATTTTAATGATGCCATTTCAAGAAAATGGATGGAAATGAAATAATCTGCTTTGGCCCTTTTTTCTACCTTCTGAGAAAAGATCCAAAGTCTAAAAAAGAATGTAAAGGAGTGGCAGTCCCGAAAAATAAAGCAGGAAAAACAGGAGCTTTTAAATATCCAAAAGGAATTGGATTCCTTCATTGCATCTTCCTCCTTTCACATCTTGTCTTTCGAAAAGAAGAACCATATCAGGGTACTGGAAAAAAGGAAACATATTCTCCTTCTCAGGGAAGAAGCATCTTGGAGGCTAAAAAGTAGAGCGCTCTGGCTAAAGGAGGGGGATCGAAACACAGAGTTTTTTCACAACTTCGCAAATGCTAGGAGGCGGAAAAATTCTATATGGAAGATTGAAGATGGAAATGGAGGTTTCCTCTATTCCCAGAATGATATCGCTAGCGAAGCATCAATTTTTTTTCAAAAGCAATATAAAAGGAATCAAAGTAATGCAAATGACATGTTATGGGCTGCAGAACTAATGCCAGAAATTTTTGATGAGCCCGCATATGAAAACTTTATTAAACCGGTCTCGGAAGAGGAGCTCCGTGCTGCCATACAATATTTTAAAAAGGACAAGGGTCCTGGTCCTGATGGCTAGCCCATCGAATTATTTATGCATTTCTATGACATGTTCAAACTGGACCTACTAAGAATGGTGGAGGCTTCTCGTATGTCTGGAAATATTTGCTCTGCATTATCATCCACTTTTATTTCTCTTATCCCAAAAAAGGAAAGAACAAATTCCTTTCAGGACTACAGGCCCATGGCCCTTTGCAATATTCTATTCAAAATCATCTCCAAAATTATTGCGGAGAGGATGAAACCTGTTTTAAATCTCTTCATCACAAGGGACCAGCATGCCTTTTTAAAAGACCGGAATATTTGGGATGTTGTCGCTCTGACACAGGAATGTCTCTTCTTCATGTTGTCAAACAATATCAAGGCGGCTATTTTAAAGATTGATTTGAAAAAATCCTACGATTGCGTGGACTGGGGTTTTCTTAGAATCTTGTTGGAAAAAATTGGACTAAGATCAAAAGGTATCGAGTGGATAATGGCGTGCGTAGAAAATGTAAACTACTCTATGATCATCAATGGTATACCCTCACCTTTTTTTACAGCTGAGAGGGGACTTTTTCAAGGCTGCCCTCTCTCTCCACTGCTCTTTATTTTGGTTATGAATTCTCTAAGCTTACAGTTCAACAAAGCAGTTTCTGAGCAAAGATGTAGGCTAGTCAAGATCTGCAAGGACATCTTCTTATCCCACAATCTCTTTGTTGACAATATTCTCATCTTTTCCATGCTATGCAAAGCCTCATGGTCATGTCTTCACAGCATCCTTCAGAAATTTCAGTCAGCCTCCAGAATCCTTATAAACAAAGGAAAAATCAAAGCTATATCATAATGAGACTAATATGGAGCTTGTCTTATGGATTGCTTCTTTGCTTGGCATTGGAGCAGCGTCGATTGGAAATGGCATAAAATACCTGGATTTCTCCTTGAAGGCAAAAGGGAACAAAAAAGGGGACTGGTCTTGGCTTGTTGATTGTTTCTACAATAGGATTTCTGGATCGGAATCGAGGCTTCTTTCACTAGCAGGCAGATTTATTCTGGTTCAGGCAGTATTATCACAATTGGCGATTTACTGGGCTCATCTCTTTTATCTACCTGCTTCCATTATCAAAAAAATGTGCTCATTAGCTGCAAATTTTTTATGGGGAGGAAAAGCCTACCAATTAAAATTTCATTTGGTTAAGATGGATGACATATCTAGGCCAAGAAAGTCTAGAGGATGGGGTTTGTTGGACATGAGGTCTTTTGGAAATGCCCTCCTTCGCAAATCTCTTCTCAGGGGCATTTTTGGCGAGGGTCCATGGAGCTTGTTTATCAACAGAAAATACTTAAAAGGCAGAAGTATTGAGTATTGGTATAGAAGGAATTCCTTGGGGATTAAAAGAGGGTCTGCCATATGGCTTAGTCTCAGAAAGAACCAGTCTTTCTTTATGGCTAACTTGCGCTGGAGGGTCTTCACGGGATCAAGTATCCTCATAAGTTTTGATTCCATCATGAATGGCTTGACCTCTCCTCTTCCTCATATTCTGGTATATTTTTTTCACTCAAGAGGCATTTTCATGTGGGATAAACTGATAAAATCATGGTCTTTTACATCTCCGGTCTGGAAGGATGAACTGGACCTTCATATGCCTCCTCCCATCTTTTCTATTTGGAGTTCTGTTCGGCATGTTTTACAGGGATTGGCTATTCGTCGCTCCGGCACTAAGGATGTTCTTGCATGGAATCTGCCTCGCTCTCCATTACGTGTCCGCGTAAAGGATTTGTATGTAGCTCTTTCCTCGGGGCCAGCGATCTCTGATCAACTGATCTTTCCACTCTCGTTATGGAAAGTCTCTTACCCTCTTAAGATGATCCTTTTCACGTGGCTTCTCTTCCGGAACAAAAATCTCTCTTAGGAGGTGCTTCAAAAGAAGGGGTGGCAGGGTCCGGGCCGCTGCATTATGTGTCTGAATGCTGTTGAGACAAATTATCATATGTTCTTTCAATGTCCCGCTTCACGTCAAATCTGGTATGAAATTTTCATATCTCTTGGTTTTCCTCACCTTGTTTTTTCCTCTGTATAGGACGGTTTTAAATGGTGGAGTGATCAGATAGCTCCTTGGCGCTCTTTGTTTACTCTGGTTTTTTGGTCCTTGTGGAAATGGAGAAATGAATCCATCTTCCAAAACTCCAGGCGGCCATTGTCATCTCTTCTGCTTGGCATCAAGGCTAATCTTGATATTCTCGGCTGAACGGGCATACTATCCCTGCCTCATTATCCATTTTGTTGTTTCTTACCATGTGTTAAATGGTCAGTTTTTTGAGGAGATTCTCGTTTTTTTATTCATGATGTAACGTTTTGCAATCTTTGCCAAATATGGACCTGTATCTTCAGTTCTCAAGATTTGGTTTTTGATAAGGGATCATTTTGCACCCTACACATCTCGGATCTTCTGGAAAATTGTGGCTCTTTGGATCTCTTTTATATGGATCTCTCTATGTAATCAGATAGTTTTTATATTATCTTAATATAAAGAAAATGTGGTTTTTCTTCTGAAAAAATAAAAATTAGGGAAAAGCGTGATATAAAACCACTCATGGTTTTCAGAGGAAAATTGTTTATGAATTTCCATTTTCAGATGAAAATTCTTTATGAATTTCCATTTTCGGATGAAAATTGTTTATGAATTTCACATTATTTTATGAAATTCATAAATAATTAAATTCCAAACGAAAAAATGGAGAAACATTATAAACTTGGTTTTTTAATGGAAGATGTAGTTTTCCAAAACCAAGGCTAGGATTGATTTCAATAGATAAGTTTAAAAAGTGAACACAGATAAATTAGATTTGAAAATAAAGTGGCATGTGGCACTAAGGGAAAAAATATCCCATTTTATGCAAAGAATTAGCATCAGATCTTCATTTTAAGACCATCAAAGAAAAAGAGACCGAGTTAATTGACATTTTTCCGGAAGCAGCTAGCAAACTCAAGTGAAGTATTTACGGTGCAAATTTTATTTTTTCAGCGGTCTTGTGGAAACCTTTTGATGGGGCACAAATAATTTATCCATCAGCGCCATTTTCGTTTAATTTTGGATGAGCACTAATAGTTAGATCGTCAGCGCGAACTTTGCTCTATTTCTAGACAACATTGGCATTTAATCCATCAGTGATTCCTGGTTTGTCTCCTGATATGTGGTATGCTAGTTAATCTATCAGCGCTCAGGAAAATATTATTTTTTAAGGGAACAAGGAGCAGCTTGGAGCGAACATAACCCTGGAGGAAGGATTTAACTACCAGATTCCCTTTTTTGTGGATTAGGACCAAATTTTAGAGAAGAAATTGCTACATAAGCATGATGAAGAAGCAAGATTTTCAGAAAATCGCAGAAGAATATCATCAACCAGTTTTGGTCCTTAGCTTCAACGGTCTTCAATAATAACATGGTTCTAAGATACAAAATATTATCATCCTGTTTTATGATTAAGCAGTGTAATGTATTGGTTTTAACTAGAGATTTACTTAGTTATTTTGACATTTTTGTAATTAATGTCTTTCTAAAAACATAGTTATAGTTTTCTAAATACTCTATAAAGATGATAATGAAAAAGGACCAAGGGTTCGAATTTTGGAGAAGAAAGTCATGTCTATTGTGTACTTTCCTCAAGAAATTAATGAAATGTCTTTGAAACAGAGGCATTAAGATATTTTCTAGAGATTCATGTGTCCATTATTGCAGTTTATTTTTTAGTTTTTTTATTTCTTTCAATCTATCATTGATATGTTTTTTTTTGTATCTAAATTAAATTTCATTGTAGCGTGCAAGGCTGTCGGGCCAAACAACTGGGTGAGGACGTTTCTTTGAACGACCATTTGGGTGAAGTCGTGCAAAGGTGTTCGGGCGAGGGCATCAGGCCGAATGACTGGGCGAGTGTGTTCGAGGGCGTTTGTTTGAATGACGGTTCAGGCGAAGTCATGGGAAGGCATTCGAGTGAGGGCGTGCAAGGGCATCGGGCCGAACGATTGAACGAGCAAAATCATGTGAAGGCATTCGGGTGAGGGAATGCGAGGGCGCTTGGCTAAATGATCGAACGGGTGAGGGCATGGGTGGGCGCTAGGCCAAACGATCGAACATGCAAGGGTGTCTGCCTGAATGAGTTGAGGATGTTCGTCTAAACAAGTTGAGGCTGAACGACGTGTTGAACAATGCGACGATGAACAAGGTGCGATGGGCGGAAGTATCTTTGGGACTCCGAACGATGGTTCGAGTGGATCGAATGGTGCAGGCCGACTTGCACGAGTTGACAGATATTGTACCAAGGAAACTTGGGGTTTCCTGCAAAGACTGTAAAACTGAATACTTTGTGAAGTATTGATATTATCAAGCATACTCATATTTCAGGGAGTTGCCTCTCCCGGTTTATTATCCGTTGTGCATTTATGTTAAAAGATAATAATGATGAATGATGTATGAATGTTTCCGCTGTGCTGATGAAAATATACTTAGGAAATTTGAAAAATAAACTAAGTATAGAAAGTAGGCGTAGTCAATGATCGCAAGTATCGTTAAAAAGAAAGTGGTCAGTAGTGCCGCACCTCCTATAGTGTGGTTGGAAGAGTACCGCCAGTGTAGGGGCGTGATACCCATTTTCATGGATCAGGACCAAATTTCAAGGAAGAATCAAGGAAGAAAAATGCTACATCAAGCATGATGAAGATTTACATACTAGATTCTCATTTTTGTGGATCAGGACCAAATTTCAAGGAAGAAAATGCTACATCAAGCATGATGAAGAAGAAAGATTTTCAGAAAATTTGTGCAGAATATTAGCAGTCGGTTTTGATCTTTAGCTTCAGCCATGGCTTCAGCAACAACATAGTTCCCACATACAAAATATTATCATACTGTTGTATAATTAAGCAATGTAATGTATTTAATTTTTATTCAAAGAAATTTATTTAACTATTTTGAGACGTTTGTAATTAAATTTTTTCTAAAAACATGGTTATAGTTCTTTAAATACTCTCTAAAGTTGATAATGAAAAAGGAATAAGGGTTCAAATTGTGGAGAAGAAAGCCTTATGTATTGTGTATTTTTCTCAAGAAATTAATGAAAGGTCTTTGAAATAGAGGCATTAAGATATTGTCCGGAGAATCATGTGTCCATTATTGCAGTCCATTTTTTAATTTTTTTGTACTTCTTTCAATCTATCATTGATGTGTCTTTTCTTCTGTATCGAAATGGAATGTCGCTGATGTGAAATTCATGGTACATGTTCTATCTCTGTGATATCCCGATGCTCATGTGTTCATCATGACAAGTTAATGAAAAATTCAGCTTTAAGATGCTCTCTTTGAGACTTAGAATGTTTCCTTTTCTTTTTTCACGCCTACAAATTGTAAGTCTGTCAATAGTTGACAACCTTGCCTTTGAGATTGGTTGTCTCTGAATTATTTTGAAAACCCAAGTTTGACTACGTTATGACTCCATTGGCCAATGGTTTCTTCCCATACTCCAACCATGTTTAGAAACTTCCATATTAATTTGGCCACAAAGCATATCAAAAACCTTCTACCATTGTGACCTAGGCTAGTTGAGTTTGAAGAGAGATCCCTATCAAGGTCAAATGCGCAACTTTCAACCTCAAAGTGGTTTGAGGTTACCTTAGTGATTTCCCTTCAAATCTGGGGTATAAAATTTTGGCATCATTGCCGGGGAATGAAAGTGAATCTTTCTGAGGAGAACAACATAAATCCATATCTTATTGCTAATGGTGAATAATAGTCAGACATAAACAAGTTGTACATCATTAACCTGGTGGTGCCATTGTAAAATTCCATAAATCAAAAATTTCATGACAACTCCACTATTTGATGAATTCAGAGCTTGAACTCAGTTTCCTAGTTAATCGAGATGACAAGGTATTTTCTGTATTCAAGCTTTTGTGATCCATAATGAATTAAACAACTTCTTTTGACAGAAATCACATGAGGGAATTCTTTGGCCGATGCATTTCGAACCACACTTGTTGGTTCGAAGCACGTCGGCCAAAGAATCCTCTCATGTGATTTCCATCAAAAGACTTTGTTTAATGACAAGGTATGTTAAAGATCCTTTGTCTATTGAAGATTTTAGAGAGTATTTTGATATGTTTGATGATGATCAAGTAGAATATTCTTTCTCAATTTTTTTACCTAGGCATTTAAGGTTAGGCAAATGTTCTAAGCATGAGAGATATTTTTTAGAATTATTTGTTAAAAATTTTGAGAAAAATATTTAAATCTTAAAGGCTCAAATTCAATCCCACCATTTCCATTGTCAAAATCAGTGTTTTGAAATTTATTTTTTCCACCCAAACAAGAAATGGAAGTGTTTCCCTCGATTGTCATTACTAGGGAATGTTTTATTTTTTAACCTGAGTTTGACAATTCACAACTAAAATCATATGTTGAAGAAAAGAACACATATGAACTATCCAACCATAACAATCAAGTCACAGAATATCTGAGGATCAACAAACATAATATGTTTTCTATGATACCATAGCAGTCCATATGGAAGGATTTTTCAGCTTAAATTTTCAGTTATGTCTTCATTGTGAGAGTCATAAGTATCATCAGTTTCCATTACTCTTACATGTTCCAATTTTGATTTCATTATAGCATGGTAGAAAACCAATGGTATTTGAGCAACTATTTGATTGGTTGTATTGGCATTCTTGTATTATCTGATTCAATGTTCATTTAGCAGGATAGTGTATGATGTGTGTTTAATAATATTGTTGGCCAAACATTTATTTTCAACCTACAATTTTAGATTTAGTTCTCAGTTAGTTTGCAACATGTACAATTTTGGTTTTGAACTTGGTCCAATTGCAGAATATGTCGTTGTAAGACCTGGTTGAAAGTTTCATTTTGAAGTTAAGAGAAACCCAATGGTCCAGAAACTTGGTATACAAGTTCTTTGTTGTCTCGCAGAAAAGACAAAATTCCCATTAGAACCAACTGTTAGTACTATATATCTTATATACAGACTTATTAGAGCCAACTCTTAGTACTATATAAATTATATACAGACTTATTAGAGCCAACTGTTACTACTATATAAATAATATACCAGCTTATGGACCCTGCCAAATTATTTCGTATCTCCTGAAAGTTTTGGCCATCTCATAGCGCTTCAAACCGATGTTGGTGCAAATTTTTCCAATGACAATTAAATGGAATTTGGGGCTTAGCCAATGAAAAGAATAAAAAAGCCAATTTGGCTGTCGGGTTTATGCACGGTTGGTTTTTAATAAAATAAAATTATTTTTTAAAACTAATCTGTCTCTCAAGTTTATGGAGGGTTTTTAATTAATTCTTAATGAATATTAAAAAATTATTGTGCCAGCAATCCTAATAACACACATAGACCAAGCAACAGGCCGAATGAGAAAACTACATGAATCATAAGGAAGAAGCCCACAAGGGTCGATCACATTACATAATACATCAAAAGCAAAATGAGGTACTGGTGTATATTAGAACCAAAATCTTCTCTCACGTGATGAATGTGGTACTAAAACCATAATACAAACAAAAATAAAAAGGATGCCAACAACCATTTCAAACCCTAACGATGCCAAAGTGTTGAATATGATGGGAAGAGGCAAATTTAGCAGTAAAGTATCCCAGGCATTTATTTATCTATTCCCATGAGATTTCCAGAGATTTCCCACATTTTATTCGATTACCAAAACACTTGCCTAACTATCAAATGAAATTTGCGTAATATGCAAATTGTTGAGGGAAGTGAGATTATTTCTTCATGCCATTTGGTATTTGGATTCTGAAAGTTAAGAATGGTGATACGATTGGCATATATTTAATTTTGTTATTAGTCCCTCACTGCGGCATAGCAGGGACTATTTCAATTGATAAACGCTGACGTACTATTAAATGACTTTGAACTAACCCGTACATTTCATGTTTTAACCAATGTTTAAAAACAAATACGTTGCCAAACAAACTTTTATCGAGACATAAGTTTGTACCCCTTATTGCCGGGGAGACGGCATGATTTTGATGAAGCTCAAGATAATCAATGAAATTTCAAAAATACTTTACTTCAAAAATACTATATATAAAAGTTTCAACGCTAGATCTGTGGTGTATTGGAGCCATCCGTCCCCTTGTGTGGTTGTTTGCATGTTGGTGGCATGTGGCTATTTGCATGTTGGTTGGTCAATGACTGGTGACACGCCACTATAATTGTTAATTATGAAGGTGAAGAGTAGTGTCTTGTTTGAGAAGCACGTTCCCGCAAAAGAGATCTCATCAATGGTTTTTATCAAGATGACAGAAATTGCAGAGGCTTACCTTGCTATTTGAGTTGGGTTCGGTTGCATTCTGCAAGTTGGAAGCGGTGTAGATCGTGGACAAGCGGGATAGATTGTGGAAGGTAAACATGGCCAGGTTGGATAGATTGTGGAAGGTGGATAATTGTGTTCAAGTTGGGCGATTCCATTCCGAGGCTAGTGAAAACATTACTTTAAACATATCAATTCGAGGTAAGTTCCCCTGCAAGGAGATGATCTCACGCTTTCTTGGGTTAGGTGCGAGGTTAGGACAGGTGCATTTGGTTGATTTCTTGCTGGTCTATAGAAAATGAATATCTGTAAAGCCAATGTGACCCAAATCTTATCCATTTTCGCTGGTTGCTCATACTATTTCTTCTCCCAGAGCTCATGTTCACCCTTAACCCATGTTTGAATAGATAAGCAAATGAATATGAAGAAAACAAGATAGCGTAGCTTCAAGAGAAATTCATTCCTTTCACAGCTATAGAAAAGAAGGTTGACTCCCCATTCCACCCGGTGATATCTAACAACATCTTTTCACAGCTATAGAAAAGAAGGTTGACTCCCCATTCCACCCGGTGATATCTAACAACATCTCTCCAGGAAATCAATGGTGCCCTAGTTCACTCACCAACCATGGCATCAATTATTTCTCACCGGTATCCATCAACGATTGGATAGTCTCAGTCAACTGCTTGGGCGAAAACTCATTCAACTCAACCAACCTTGAATACTTAACATGGGATTGCCATAGACAACAAGTGGCCTACATGCACACCGTCTAATAGTTAATCTACAACTTTTATGTTTTTATGAGATTATATTTACTGTAATTTTATTAATTTTTCATTTAAAATTTTAATTTGCAATTTCATTGTTGGGTTGTTATCGGCGTGTCAAGGAACAAATCCTGTGCCTCGGCAATATTAGTTTCGATCATTCTCATTGTTTGATACCTGGTCCTTAAATCAATTGAGTTAATTCCCTTGACCTGGTAATTTCTCTCCTTTTTTATCTCTACCATTGCCTGGGTTGTTTCCCTGCCTTCTATGGATGGGGACATGGGAATTCCTTGAAGTCAACATCACAATTATAACTCAGACTGTTTTCATGAGTGACTTCTGCATGCATCCAAGTGAACAACTTTTTTGTGGGTACCTTGCAATCTGGCTACCACCTCGCATGGATACTTTGTTACAGCCAGCTAGTAAGTCATTTGATATGGTTAGTATTCTACCTCTTCCTTCTGAAAGGGGAAGGGGATATATCTCGTAAATCGATAAGGAAAATTTAGCTTTTATGGCTAAGGTCCTTTTTTGGAATCTATCAGCTAAGGCCATGAGTGAGAAGGACGACTTACCGATGACCTGTCTGGAGTTAAGTCATAACCATACTACAACTCCAACCCTCTATAGCTTTGGCCCTTACTTTCTTGCTCACTCTCCATACTTTTGAAACATTTGACAGAGCATTCCCATCTTTAAATACGTTACGCCTGAGCGATCCCGTTATGCCTTACTTTCTTCCTCTGGCTAGCCTTGGGTGGCTTTGGCTTTCTTCTTTCTCTAGTTAGTTACCAATAATATAAAAAAGCCTTACTTTTCTTATAAGGGGATAACCTTTTGAGCCCTAGCTTGTGATTTGTAAACATGACTCGCAATTAATGAATCAGATTCTCATTCATTACTTTGTCTATCCAATTTTTTTGGGCAGTTACTTTGTCTATCCAACTGAAAGTTTCTTTAAAGCATTTAATTAGCAAATTCAACAATTGGTTTTCTTGCCAATATCCAAAACAGATTCTATGGCCCTGGCCATATGAATAGTGAGCGTTAAAACCATGAATCTTTGATTTAATCTCACTTTATAACCGTTAATGTGAGACATGCTGAATCACTGACACATGCTAGCTAAATCAAATGACAACAATTTATGAATGCAAAGAAAGGTTGTGTTAGTTAATAAGTAGAAACTAAGAGCTAAAAAAATCAGGGAACCATTTATCCCAACATCTCATCCATTAGGGGGCTCGTGAAGATGGTGCTTATCGTTAAAACTTCTTAGTACATTCCCCTTAACTTGCCATGCAAGCCTATTCTGTAATCTCAACACATGCCCAGTAAAATTTCATAGGTGCATAGCTATTTTGAAGTCACGCAAGGGTTTGGAAGGTTTTTGTGTTTGACAGATCCGTCTGTACTCAATTCAATAATCTTGGCGATGTATTTTGGAAAAAATGATTTAGAGATATAGTGGGTGTAGTATCTGCCATGAAGTCCTCTACATTTATAAAATTATGTGGGTGTAATATCTGCCCTGAAGTCACCCGGATGCGGGTGACACGTTGTTTGATGCCAGCCACGTGACAGTCACGCGGCGTCTTCGGGACGAAGGGACCTGCGATTAATGAAGCTCATTAAACACACATTCAATGGCATTCATTGCCATTCCTACAGCCCGAGCTACCAAGGAATTAAGGTAGAAGCTGCCAGAATGTTTGGGAACAGAGATTTTAGTTTGATGAGCCTGTCTGAACAGGCAAAGATTCTCGGCTCTGCGCTGCAAGAGAATGTGGGTTTGTGGGTAGAGAAGGGGGGTGTTAGTGTGAAGCAGATTCGCTTCAGAGGCAAGGAGCAGAGTGAGATTTGGTCCCTTCTGTCTCATCTTCTCACTGAAAGCCGAGTCAAGAAAACTCTGTTTCATTTCGGCAGGCTTAGAATGCCTCTTCGTGGTCATGCCTCGCCGCGTCGGGGCAGGAAACCTGGTGGCAGGGGCGTTCATAGACCTCAACGGGTCCCCCCGTTGGCTTATGCTTCGCCCAGCACCCCTGGTTATGCCGATTCCGACTCAGATACCGATAACTTGGTGCAGATGGTGACGTTCAGATACATTTGTCACACCAACAAGCCTATAGTTTCAACCTTAATCACTGTGGTGTTTACGGAGGAAGACGAAGCAAAGGGTAAGGGTAAGGGTATTTCTGAGGAGCAGGAGCTAAGCTCCAACAACTCCTCTCAGAGTGGCAGCCAAGAGGAAAGCACCTACCAACCCTCCTCTCAGAGCAAGCCCGAAGAGGATAGCACAGGCTTTCAGTCCAAGGAGCAGAATGAAACCCTTAGGGAAATCTGTAGCCTTATCGATATGGAAATCACCAGTTCGGCAGCTAAGAAGATACCTGAGGAAGACAAGAAGCCTGGGCATTTCTTTGGAGGTCGGCTGTATCCCATTCTCCCTCCAGGCGTTCTGAGACTAGAGGATATTCCGTGCGGCATGGAAATTGAATTTGTGCCTGATCGTGCAAGAGAGGAAGCGGAATGGGAAGCCGAGCAGCAAGCTACCAAGCAGAAGGAAAATGAAGATAAGGTGGCTGCCGAAGCGGGGAAGGAGTAAGGTTCCTCTCCTGTGTTTTTTGGTGTTTTGGTTCTGTTTCGATGACCACCTGTGGTCAGCTCGGCCTTGCTCTTTTGGTTACGAGTGTTTTGGTATCTGCCCACGTAGCGTCCTGCATGCCACCTACGCTCAGCCTGTTATTGGTTCATGGACATGTGTCCTCTGCCACCTACGCTCAGCCTGCGCCAACTGTTCGGATGCTGGACGTGTGTCCTCTCTCCAGCTTCCCTCTCCTTTCAGGCATCATGGTTTTGTCTAGTCAGCTTCTGGTTTGTCTAGTCAGATTCTATTTTTGTCTTCTCAGTTTCTGTTCTTGCATTTTGTTAATTCCAAGTCATCATGTCCAATTCAGTAGACTGGAAATGTATTTTTGAGTACAGGCACTGTGTCAAGGTCTGTAAACACCAATTGTGGTCTGGAAAACTTGTTAGAGAGCTGTTCACGCGCTCTCAAAGGTTTCGACCTCTTGTACATATCTTTTTCTTTTTCTTAATATAAATAGTTTAGCATTTGCCCAGAAAAAAAAAAAAAAAATATCTGCCCTGAAGTCCTCTACATTTATAAAATTATGTGGGTGTAGTACCTACCTTGAAGTCCTCTACATTATAAAATTATTTTTTCGATGAGCAACTCTCCATTGATATTTTTTTCACTAAACTTAGGGTTTAAGTAAATGGAAAGACTTAAGGCACTTGCAAATGATAAAACTCAATTTTATATTTTTCTTAGAGAGCTATTGGTTCATTGCAGATTTTCACTAGAATGAAAGTTGTTTTTTATTTCTTCGGATTCTTATTTTCACTTTTTATGATTAAAGAGTTTCGCCTCTCAAAGAAGAAAGTTCATACATTTTATCGACTGAATAATATCAAAGATGAGGGCATTCTAGATCAAGGTGTCTTTCCATCCCAATATTTTAGGTTTAGTTTCAGTGATTAAGAGGGATGCAAGATCCAGCATTGGGAATTCCTCTAATTGCACGAGGTTGTAGAGAACATTTTGTTGGTGCCTTCTTTCTTCTTGTTGGACCTAGGAATATTAATATTATGAGTACTGTAGTGGGCGTTTGGAGCTTAAAGTTTTAATTGATTTTCCATCACTACCACTGACAAGTGATGTTAATAGCAATATACAATACATTATTGAGATATAATATATAGTTGAGATGCTACTCTCCCAAAGACATTTTTGAAACTTCAACATTGGCATAACGAATGCAGATAATCACACTTAAGGGAATTAATTTTTCCTCTATTTGATTTTGTATTAGCAAAGGTTTCTTCCTTCATTTTTCCAAAATTGATTTTTATCATAGTAATTTTATTGCATAGAATTAATTAAAGCCGCCATGATAGTAAATTAAAGATAATGCATGCAATTTTCCTATATAAATATGAATTACTTCTTTATTTACCATCTTTAAAAACATTCCTTAAAATTTACAATTTGCATTAAAAATAATGCGTGCAATTCACTATCTTTAATTATATCTTTTCCAAATTACTTCTTTATTTACAATATTTAAAGACATCCCTTGAAATTTACAATGCAATCTTTAAAGACATTTCTTGAAATTTACAATGCAAACTTGTAATGTTGATTGCTTCACTCTACCTTGTTAGGTTCTCCTATCAAGTCGGCAGGGACTGCCACTGCTTGCAGCCCTTGTTCATTACTCGATTGAGCTCCTTTGTAACCTACAATAACCTGCAATTACTGAGGAGATTGATTGAACCACAATTGAAAAATGGTTTCAAATTCCCTTCATGTCAAACTCAATGTGGAATTTGTGAACAAATGCATGATAAATCTTGTAGCTCGATCGATCCCATAGATTGATCAAGCTATATGCTCAATCAAACCCTGTTTTTTCTATAAAACCCCTCAGCGTGATCTAGGAACGTAATTTTTGTGCAGATCGTTGACTAAAACCATCAACTGAGATATTTAGGAGCTTGAGAGAGAGCCAAATCTCGACCCAGTGACTCGACAACTTGAAAGAGGAGGAGGAGGTCCACCATGCTCAGATTGTGCATACTCTGATTGGGGAAATAAATGAGTTCAAACAAGGCCATTATCTTCTCGAATATAAGTTTGAGCAGTGATAGGCTGTGGATAGGGAGAAGTACGAATAGAAGCCCAATTTGTGACCCATTCTGTTGGCGGTTTAAGATCTTGACAAGATATCATTTGAGGAGCAACAAGATTTAAGCCATAGTCATGAGTGATTAGAGTAGTGAACTCAGAGGTTTCAGAAACTTGTTGGACAATCGAAGGAGTGGTCTTCTTATAAAATTTGACGACACATTGCCAATGAATGGCAACATTATTGCTATTATCTTCAAAATCATCCATACCTTCAAAAGTTTCATCCATAATCCTCTGGAAGGCGGATGGAGCATTTACTAGTCCAAAGGGCATAATTTTCCATTCAAAATGTCCTTCTGGTACTGAAAAATCCATTTTCCACTTATCTTCTTCTTTTATCCCTACTTGCTAAAAACCGACTTTAAATCAAACTTGGAAAATATTTTTGACTGTGATATCTGAGACAAAAGCACTGAGGGCTTTGGCAAGGGATAAACATCATAATCAAGAATATTATTCAGAGGCTTGTAGTTTACTACCAATATTGGTTTTCCTCTGATAATCTCTGAATGTTTGTTGACATAAAATCCAAAACAAGCAACAGGGCTATGAGACTTCCTGATCAAACCTTTTTGCAGTAAGGATTTTATTTCTTCTTTACAATACTTGAGTTGTTCAGAATTCATCGGTATTGCCTTTCATCTTCTGAGCTTTTCCATGAAGTTCCTAAGTACATAGCACAATCAAGCCCTGTGACTAATGGAGCATGAACTTGAATTCCTTCAGATTGAGAAACGAAGACATCTATTGTAGCTTCTTCTATTGTCTTGATTTCTCCACTTGCAGTGGCAACTCTTGGACACTTTGTCTTTTGTCTTTGAGGATAGGGAATTACAGTGCCACTTACTATGTTCAATCTTGAACTTGTATCAATTAATTCTAATTTTCAATTTGACACATTACATTACATCTGTGTTCATTGCATTCATTCCTAATCTAGATCTGGGATCTTCAAATTCTTCATCTAGAATTTCAAATTCTTCAGATTTGAAAATCCCTTTCATTGGATCATGATATGGATCAGGCTGTCTTTCTGGTTCTTTTTGTTCTGTTTGTGAAGATTCTCCTTTTGTGGGTTGTGCATGTAAAGAATGTATATTGTGCCCCTGATGTGCTTCAATGCATAGCCTTCTATTCTCTCTGACTTCTTTTTTGAGATCTTTGATAGCTTGACTAATTGCAAGAAGTGTTTGAGGAAGATCATCTTCAATTGTTTGTTGTCTAAATTGTCTTGTTAGACCATCAACTGAAAATAAGGCTGTAGAAGAAATATATCTATGTTGATGATTTATCTGTGACTTTTGTTGTTCTTGATACTCCTGTGACTTGGACTGTTGAAGATGGGTCATCAGCAATCCTTTATATATTTCTTTGAGTTTTGGATCATCAACATTAACCATTTGTGTAAAATAATTTCTAGAAAGCTCATCATGATCTAAGCTTTCATTTGATAGTGGTCTGAACATCCTAACTACAACAAATGTCAAGATCACTGCATTCATAGAGTTCTTGAAAACATTCATTATAGTGTGGATCTTTGCAATATTCAACTTCAGAATCTTCTTCTTCATAAACAAAATGTATCTCGTCATTTAGATCATAATAATTTTCTGAATCTGTTAATTCTTCATAGCTAGAAGGGAGATCAATAATATTTACTTTGCCATATTTACTTTTATAGCTAATTTGTTTCTTCTTCCGAGATTGTTGTTTGTCTTTTTTCAGTTTTGGACAATTTGGGGAAATATGTCATTTTCATTGCAATGGAAGCAAAATATTTGCTTCTGTTTTGGCCTTTGGTGAAACTGGTGTGCTTTTTTGTATTCTCTGGGAGGCCTTCTATGAATGATTTTTTTGTTTTCTGCGGATCTAAAAGTTTGCTTAGAGTAAGCTTTCTTTTTAGAGCGACGACGATCATATCCCCCTAAACTTTTAGAGCCATGTAAATGCCATTGTTTACATAGTTGTTGATAGCCATGTGGTTTAGTGGAGCTAGTGACAGCTCGAGCAACTTTCATCTAAGAGTATAGTTCATCAATGAAAACTTTAATAGCTTGTCTTATAACACCAAATTTATAGGCACCAATCTTTCCAGGAAGCTTATTCAAAATGGCAGTTATTACCCAATTTGGTAAAGAAGCAATGAAGATTTCTTTCCATTTGGGATCTAGAATCATGTCAGAAGAAAGAGTATGCAGACGATGGAGATATTCCATAAAATATTCATCAAAATGCTGCATATTAGTAAGCTTCATGGATGTAAGTGTGACTGTAGCAAGTTCATTATTGATTTTAGGATAACCACAAAAATTGACAAGAATGCCATGCATTAGGCAACCAATCATGTTATTCACAAGTAATGAAGTATGTGGATCCATATATGTAGTATTATCTAGGTTCATTACCATACATGTTTCCCAAGAAGGAATGAGGACAGGATCATAATGAATTTCTGCTTTAAGCCAAGAATCAAGGAGTCCTTCGAATCTACTGATGATTTTCTTGGTTGCATTTATTGGAGAAATGTCATCTGCTAAATATGTGTGGTAGAAAATCAACATGGAACTCAATGTAGACAATATTTCTGCTTCAGACCAATTGTCAATCTTTCATGAATATGTGGAAGAAGCAGACCAATCTTTATGATATTATAATTTCATGACATCTCTTTTATCAGGAGCAAGTGACCAAGAAGAATTCCAAGAAATTCTATCAGTAAATTTATGTACAATTGTATCTTTGGGTTCTTCTTCATCAGAAAATGAAATTAGATCAGGAATGTCTTTTGTTATCTGAAAAGTTTCTTTATCAGAAGGAGAAAAATTATTCACAAGAAACTCTAAATCTTCTAGAGTAGGAGGAGCAGAGGGCGTTGCTTCAAATTTGTTGAGTATTGTATCATAACTGGAAGGCTTATCAAGATGATCTCCTAATTTCAACCACTCAGAAACTATCATTTTATGTCCAGGGCTTGAAGAGTTTAGACAGGAAAACATGCCAGGATTAGCCATAGGAACATAGACAAAGGTAGTTTCTAGTTTAGGAAAAATGATATCACCAGGATTCTTCATTTTTTATTGAAGAGTAGTAAGAAAAACATGGAAAGGAAATTGATCTTGAGGATCTGAGAAATAAGTAGTAGCTTTAAAAGTAGGATCAGGAGTGTTTTTCTTTTTCAAACTTTCAACAGAAGTAGAGACAACCCAAACTTGTTTCTTTACTACTTCAAGCGATGTTTTTAAGCTTGTCATCATATCCTAATTCTTATCTGCTACTGAATGTACTTTGCCAATCCATTTGGAATTATCATTAATCCCTTTTCTTAAAACATCAGTAGTTTAGCAATATGCAAATCATTTGATCCAAGAGTTTTTATTCCATCTAGTCATTGATCTCTGGTAAAATCTACCTTTTGAAGAATTTTATCAATTATTTCTTGGAGCATTTTATTTTCTGTGGCTGCATATTGATGATTTCTTTCTAGATGTTTAATCAAACTATCTAGAGCAAGATTTGTCGAGTTTTTTGCTGCAACTGATTCCCTATTTGAAATATGAGACTGGTCAGACTGAAGTGGAAGTAACTTAAAAATCTTATCATCTTGTCTGATAACAAGATTTTTCCAAGGAGGAATTGTTGTCTTAATGCTAATAATAGTGCCATCTATTAATTCCCATTTGTGTTGTGGCACTTATGTTTGTAAGACTGGCCCTTGCATCATATTCACTCTAAGGGTTTGACAGATGTGTTCTAACAAAAACTGCCCTTTCATCTTAAGAGACTGTAAATGTTTTGGAACATTTGATTTTTGCAACATATTTTTATATTTATCATCTATGTGAGGGATAATAAGAGGTCTAGGACTTTCAACTGGATTTTCCTTAATCTTTGTTTTTATATCTTCACAAGATAGATTCTTGAACTTTCTAACCAAAGCCATTTCTACTTCATTTGTACTTGGATAATAAAATTCATAAAAAGAAATCCATTGGTTATTTTGTTCCATCCAAGCTTTCCAATTTTTATTGTTGGCTTTGCTGATTATTGACCTATCTTTCTTTGAATAGGTTTTCATTTATTCACAGTATCTATACCCTTGCTGATGAGTATATAGATCCCAGTTAAGCATTTTCTTATACCATTCATTTGAGGGATCATAAGGACTTATTCCTTTGTATATCTTAAGAAATTGAATGATTTCTTCATCAGAAGGAAGTTGTACTTTACTAAGAATCTTATTCCTAGGATCCAATCTATAGCTGGGGATTTCTTCTAGATATCCTAAGCCTTTTGTAGTATATTTTCCTACTGATTGAAGCAAAATTTCTTCATGAGCTGAAAAAGGAGTACACTTTGTATATTCCTGTGTTTGATTTCCAGAACTTGGAACAAAATAAATCATGTTTATTCTTCTTTTGTCTTTATCTTGTTCTTCTTTTTCATGGGGTTTTGGAAGACTAGGAGTTTGCTGACAAAAGATAGGAGAACAATGAGGATGATTACATACATATGGTTGTGGAAATTGTGGAATTTGGAATGTTGATTACATATTAACTGTTCTAGGAGGAACAACATTTGAATGTGAAGACTAAAGAGTTTGTGCAATCATATTTGATAACATATGCATGAAGTTTGATTAGAAGTAAGATCATATGAAAGACTTGGTGATCCTTCAGGAATAGATGCAATAGAGGACATTTTTGGTTTTACTATGACTTCAGTTTTTACAGGGTTTTGTATAACAAGAGGAGGAGGAGGTCCACCATGCTCAGACTGTGCATACTCTAATTGGGGAAAGAAACGAGTTCGAACAAGGCCATTATCTTCTTGAATAGAAGTTTGAGCAGTGATAGGCTGTGGATAGGGAGAAGTACGAATAGAAGCCCAATTTGTGACCCATTCTGTTGGCGGTTTAAGATCTCGACGATATATCATTTGAGGAGCAACACGATTTAAGCCATAGTCATGAGTGATTAGAGTAGTGAACTCAGAGGTTTCAGAAACTTGTTGGACAACATAAGGTGTGGTATTCTTATAAAATTTGACGACACACCACCAATGAATAACAACATTATTTCTATTATCTTCAAAATCATCATATCCATGTGTTTGGATGCCGAGCATTAGAGCATAGATGGCATTAGGATAATCTAAGGAAATAGAAAAATCATGAACACAGGACCAAGAAATTAGACCATAGGCTAATGTTCCTTGACATTCTCCAATTAAAGCTTTACGAAAAATTTTCCATCGGTGATCAAGAACACAAGAGAAGACAACAACGTCTTCACCTTTTCTATGTAGTGGCTGAATTCCAATTTGGATATGACCAAAATGAACAAAATTGAGACCAGATTTTAGTGCAGGTGTAAACTCAGATTGCTTCAAAATGTTCATTGTTTGAAGTAAACGATTATTACTGGAGGTTTGTAGAATTTATTCTTTAACCTTATATCTCCAGTATTGTATATTGTCTAATAATCCCAGATTTGTATAGACATCTTTGGGGTCTATTTTTGGTAAAGACCAAGAACCAGACTTACTCTGTTCATTTAATAATGTAATAGATTTATCATGGAAAATAGAGTGAAAACCAAATTGTATTTTTTCATTACATTCTCTTTCTTCTTCTTCTCTAAGAATTTCATCAAAACTTTTATCACTAAACTCATGAACAGAACTTCGTGTTGGAGAAAAATTATCCATAACCAATGCTTTCTAACGACAGGAAGAAAGCGAAAATACTTTCAACCCCACTCTAATACCAACTACAAAGCGCACACAGTGAAAGCGAGAATGCATAAATTCGGAAATAAACAAAATCCGTGACTGATACTTTAATCACAGAGAGGGAAGAGACTCCTCTACTGCACAATCTAGCATCACGAACCTGTTTTTGAATATATTTGAATACGAATGCCAACAAGAGTATTAGTTCATAATAAATACTAGGTCTGCTTAATCGCTCCAATATCTGACAATTATTCTTAACAATATCCTCGTGCCGAAACATGAACTTTGGCCCAATGGTCTACTTCTATGTCTTTGCGACTTCTTCAACCTTAACAAGGCTCATACAAGAAGAGAATCCAAAACAATCTACAAAGGAGACATAGATTTACAGAAATTGAGGAATCTTTATTGATGAACTTCAAAACTCAAGTATCACAAAGTTGCTTCTCAAGCAATACTAAGTTACTTCACTAGCAGAAAGGCTCTCTAAATTTCTCAAAACCTGAATGCCTCTCTTCCCTAGTCTTCATCTATTTATAGATCCTCCCTGTTCTAGGTTTGGTGATACCTCCATATCGGATATGAGAGAATCTAACTTTACATAAAAATCAAATCCTTACATCATATATGAAAGATCCTGCTTTCGGGTAACCTGGAGGACATCCGTGGAGTATCTTAATTTACATTAAAATCAAATCCTTACATCAGATATGAGAGAATCCTGCTTTCGGGTAACCTGGAGGACATCCGCACAATAATTCAATCATAAAATATTTTATATTTATTCTTACATTAGATATGAGAGAATCCCACTTTCTGATAACCTAGAGGACATCCACACAGTAATTCAATCATAAAATATTTTATATTTATTCTTACCCCTTTATTTAATTATATATGTCAGATTGATTACACTATAAGAGATTGTTTTTCAGGGAACCTTATGAAAAACCTGTCTACCACCAAAGTTGGATAGAAAGACATTACAAAATGACAAAATGTTCTAGCTGCTCATGAGAATAATGATGTTCTCTAAACCTAGTCAAGGAGTCATTATTAAAATACTGTGAGTAAATTTCTTCCTCACATTCCCAAATTTTTACTTCAGCATATTCTCGTACTTCATCCTGAAAAAGTAGTGGACCAAAAGGATTTAAATCTAGATCCGTCATGGCATGAAATGACTCATAGTCATGTGAAGAGCCATTCATATTTCCCCCGGATCTTCTTAAGAAAATATTTCGTGTAATAAACCAATGAAAGGATCCATTGGTGCAGAGTGCTGCAAGTATGTGATAATTGGTGATATTGCTGATATCCAAAATCATTTTGTATAAAATTCCTGATTGATGTGCCCGTGGTTCTATAAATCCAGGAAGTTGTAATAACTAGAGAGAGAATGGGTAAAAACATAGAGGACTGGTACCATAAATGTTCCACCATTCTTTAAACCATTCAGGTCTGGGGTCTTGTTCTTCGATTTGTGTAACTTACATCCCAGGATATCTAAAAGAAAACTGCACATTATAGAAAAATAAGTTAGTTTTATTTTCAAAACACATACCTCTATACGAGGCTTTCTCTTAGCATTCATGATTTCAGAGTTCTAAAGGTTGGGTGGCAATAGGAAGCGATCAATGTAGATTTCACAACAGATTAGATTTTCATCTGCATCTCTGTGTAATGTGAAATCAAGATTTCTCAAATCTTGAAGAAAGCTTAAAGTTTCCAAAGCTTCATCATTTCTTTGCATTTGATCATCCCATGAGAAATAATGCTATCCAATTCCATGTCGATATTTGATTTCTTTCATTGGAAACCAATATATTTGATAATCAAGTAGAGGTTTTTGCAGACTCAAAGTGTGAGAACCATCAGCACATTCAATGTGAATCTCATTTTCTAATATTCTTATGACGTTACATCTGAGATTATTTACATCATTTCTCTGTAAAAATTCCTGGTTGAGAAGATCTACGAAGGAATTCTTAACTCCAGAAATGAACTCTACATCAAAACGATACTGGGCCAATGTCATTATCCATCTAACCATTGCTGCATCTTCAAAGTCACATTTATGGATAGCAAACTTAAGGGCTTGGCAATCTGTTTTGATTGTAAAATGTTTATAGATCACAAAATCTTTGAATTTGGCAATGCCAAGGCAGACAACTCTAAGTTCTTTCTTTAGGCTGGACCAATTTTTGTGTGTAGTTGACCAGATTCCAGAGGCATACTGGCAATTTTCATATTCCATTTTCTTTTTATTAGGTTCATGTTGGTAGAAAATTGCACCCCATCCGATATCACTCGCATCTATAATGATGGTTTTCGGCCATTCTTCATTGATTGTGCTTAAAGGAGAAGTGTTCCTAAATTTTCCTTTAATTCTTCTGGGTGCCTTTGTTAAATCCTCTGTCCATGGAATTGGATATTTTTGCAATCTTTTATTCAATAAGGCTCTATCTTGGGCACAATGTCTCACAAATTTAGAGATGTAATTCAAACTACCCAAGAATCTTTGTAGTTGAGTTTTATCAGTGATTCTGTCTAGAAATTTATCTATGAAATCAAGGCTATGTTGCATAATGTAATATGATCTATATTGAATCACATATCCCAAGAAATCTATCATAGTCTGAAATAACTTCGTTTTTGAATCTGATAAAACTATACCTTTTTCTTTGACTTTCTTGTAGAATATATTAAGATGCTTTATATGGGAGGGAATATCTCCAGAATGAATTAGAACATCATCAATATATTTCCAAGTTCGACCGAATTGCAAAATGAATGAAAGTAGAAGTAGGTTTTCTACAAGTAATTTTTTTATTTATGCAAATAAATGAATGAATTAATTTGAAATGAAAAACATCACGAAAACCACTACATAAAACCACAATTAAAAACCACCAAGAAAATGATAGAAAACAACTATCATGTAACATAAAGCCAAAAATTATTAAAATCTATCTTAATTATATGAATTATTATTATATTTGTTTATAACAAAAATAAATATTTTGACATGTTTTAAGACTTTTGGAGTTATTTTTATCTTTAAAAGAATGATTTGATTTATTAAAAATATGTGAGAGAATTTCTAGAATGAATTATAATAGTAAATAATTAGATTTTTTTTTAGGTTTGGTATTGGTGAGGCTACATTGGTTATGTCCAAGAATAACACTAGATAAGGTGGAGATTGAGCATTAACTTAAATTCTAAAAGTCTTTAACGAGACACTTGATCACACGTATTTCAAGGTCATGGACAAAATATATAATAGTTTTAATTAATTATAAAGTAATCATTATAAAAAAAATATTTTTTAAAATGGTGTTATTATTAATTAATTTTTTTTATGATTTTTATTATATCAATGTTTTAAAGAAATATAAAATAAACTTTTAACCAATCATTCTTTTAATGTTTTTCAAAATTCCATATCTATAATAAATATTTCCTTGATTAATGAAATTTTGTTTTTTTATTTTTATATTTAAATTATTGAAATTTTTGAAAAAAATCGATTTGAATTTTATTTTATGGAAAAACTGGATTTATTAAAATATTCAAATATTCAAATGTATATATTGATTTAGTCTTATTAAAAGAGTAGAACATAACTATATTAAAATGGAAATAGGATGGAAAATGCATTTTAAAAATAGAATTATGCTTATAAATACTTTAGTGAACTAAAGCAATATTACTTTGAAAATAATTTAATAAAAAATTCAATAATAGTTTTGTAGATACTTAATTTTGAAACTTTTCCATTACTTATACAATCATAGTTTGTTAATATTATTTACTAATTAGATTCAATATTGATGAAATTTCACTTTATACTTGGTTTTGGATTTGAATCTAAATAACCTGTATGAAAGGTTTTTTAATATAAATATTGTATAAGCTCCTTCCAACTAATTATATATTATATTATTTAAATTGAAAAAACAATAAAATTCTTTTGCAAAATTTGATGTTTGTGAATGATTGATTTTATAAAATATTCTTCATATAATAATTAAAAAAAACTTTTTTAGAAGTTGGCTTAATTCATCCATTGTTTTTAATCTTTGACTTTTCATATAACATTCATTATTAATTTAAAATCTTTTATGAAATTACTTATATTATTTTTTATATTTTTGTAATTACAATATTTTATTTTATTTTTATTATTTAATTACAAATTTTATAATATAATATATATAAAAAAATTATTATTATTATATAAAATTTCCCCATTCTCATGTTGATTGATTTTAAATAGTTGGTATTTTCCAAAGGTGGGATTATAATACTTCAATGCATGTACTGAGCATTTTATTTTACTTTACTTTAAACGAAAATCATGAACTTTTTTGCGGGTACCTTGGAATCTGGCTACCACCTCCCATGAATACTTCGTTACAGCCAGCTAGTAAGTCATTTGGTATGGTTAGTATTCTACCTCTTCCTTCTGAAAAGAGAAGGGGATATATCTTCCCAAAAGGGAATGGGATATATCTAGTCAATCGATAAGGAAAAGTGAGCTTTTGTGCGTTAAGTTCCTTTTCCGGAATCTATATCTAGTCATGAGAGAAGGACGAGTTACCGATGACTTGCCTGGAGTTAAGTCATAACCATACTACAACTCCAACCCTCCATAATCTCGATTGGCTCTCTTGGCCTGCCCTGACTTTCTTCCTGGCTCTCCATACTTTTGAAACATTTGACAGAGCATTCCCATTTTCAAATACGTTACGCCTTACCTGTCTCGATATGCCTTACTTTCTTCCCTGGGCTAACCTTGGGTGTTGGCTTTCTTCTTTCTCTATGTAGTTACCAATAATATAAAACAACCTTACATTGCTTAGCTAGGAGGGGATAACCTTTTGAGCTCTAGCTTGCGATTTGTAAACATGACTCTCAATTAATGAATCAGGTTCTCACTCATTACTTTGTCTATCCCATTGAAAGCTGCTTTAAAGCATTCAATTAACAAGGTTAGCAACTGGTTTTCTTTCCAAGGTCCAAAATAGATTCTATGGCCCTGGCCATATGAATAGTAAGCGTTAAAACCATGAATTTTCGATTTAATCTCACTTTACAACTGTCAATGTGAGAGGTGCTGAGATCACTAAGATCACTAGCTTAATCAAATGACAACAATGTATGAATACAAAGAAGCGTTGTCTCAGTTAATAAGTAGAAACTAAGAGCTAAAAAAATTAGGGAACCATTTATCTCAACATCTCATCTATTAGGGCTTGTGAAGATGGTGCTTATTGTTGAAACTTGTGAGTACATTCCCCTTAACTTTACCACGCAAGCCTTAATCTCAACACATGCCCACAAAAATTGCATAGGTGAATAGCTATTTTGGAAGGCATGCAAGGTTTGGAAGGTTTTTGTGTTTGACAGATCCGTATGTACTCAATTCAATAATCTTGGCAATATATTTTGAGCAAACTGCGTTAGACATACAGTGGGTGTAGTATGTGCCTTGAAGTCATCTACATTTATAAAATTATTTTTTAGATGAACAACTCTCCATTGATATTTTTTTCACTAAACTTAGGATTTAAGTAAATGGGAAGACTTAAGGCACTTACTTAGAGAGCTATTGGTTCATTGTAGATTTTCACTGGAATGAAAGTTGTTTTTTATTTCTTCAGATTCTTAGTTTTACTTTTTATGATTAAAGAATTTGGCCTCTCAAAAAAGAAAATTCATGCATTTTATTGACGGAATAATATCAGAGATGAGGGCATTCGAGATCAGGATGTCTTTCCATCCCAATATTTTAGGTTTAGTTTTAGTGATTAAGAGGGAGGATGCAAGACCCAGCATTGGGAATTCCTCTAATTGCATGACCTTGTAGAGAACATATTTTTGGTGCTTCTTTCTTCTGGTTGGACTTAGGAATATTAATATTTTGAGTATGGTAGTGGGTGTTTGGAGCCTAAAATTTTGGTTGATTTTCTATCACTACTGCTAGTCAGTGATGTTAATAGCTATATATAGTACATAATTGAGATATAATATATAGTTGAGATGCTACTCTCCCAAAGATATTTTTGAATCTTCAATGTTGACATAACAAATGCAAATAATTACATTCCCTTCTCAGCAAGCAATAATTAGGTTATCAAACATCTCCGACTGAAAAGTAAAAAGAGTAAGTGCATTTTTATACTTATTTAATGGCATGCTTTTCACAACAAAATATATGACATAGTGATATTTAACAAAATTTATTTTCATAATTGAAATAATTTTTTTTAATCTCGTGTATGGATTGTACACACTGAAGGGAATTAATTTTTCCTCTATTTGAATTTGTCTCAGCAAAGGTTTCTTTCTTCATTGTTCCAAAATTGATTTTTATCATAGTAATTTTACTGCATAGAATTAATTAAAGCCGCCAGGATAGTAAATTAAAGATAATGCATGCAATTTTCCTATATAAATATGAATTACTTTATTTACCATCTTTAAAAACATTCCTTGAGCAAAAATAATGCGTGCAATTCACTGTCTTTAATTATATCTTTTCCGAATTACTTCTTCATTTACAATCCTTAAAGACATTCCTTGAAATTTACAATGCAATCTTTAAAGACATCTCTTGAAATTTAGAATGCAAACTTGTAATGTTGATTGCTACACTCTGCCTTGTCAGGTTCTCCTATCAAATCGGCAGGGACTGCCACTGCTTCCAGCCCTTGTTCATTGCTCGATTGAGCTCCTTTGTAACCTGGGGCTTGATTGAGCCACGATCGAAAAATGGTTTCAAATTCCTTTCAAGTCAAACTCAACGTGGAATTGCCAAACGATTAAACCCTTTTTTTTTTCTGTAAAACCCCTCAGCGCGATCTAGGAACGTAATTTTTGCGCAGACCGTGGACTAAAATCTCGACCCAGTGACTCGACAACTTGAACGAGGAGCCAAAAGCTCGACCGAGTCGCCCAAGTTCGACCGAATTGCAAGATGAATGGAAGTAGAAGTAGGTTTTCTACCCGTGTAGGTTTATTTTAACTTTTTATTTTTGCAAATAAATGAATAAATGAATTTATTCGAAAAGAAAAACACCAAAAAAACCACTACACAAAACCACAATTAAAAACTACCAAGAAAAACCATAGAAAACAACTATCATGTAACATAAAGCCAAAAATTAATAAAATTTATCTTAATTATATGAATTATTATTAATTTATTTATAGCAAAAATAAATATTTTGACATGTTTTAAGATTTTTTGAGTTTTTTTAATCCTTAAAGAATGATTTGATTTATTTGAAAATATGTGAGAGAATTTTTAGAATGAATTATAACCGTAAATAATTAGATTTTTTTTTAGGTTTTGTGTTGGTGAGGTTACATCATGGTTATGTCAAGAATAATAGGCCAAATAAAATGGAGAATTGAGGTCATTATTAACATCTAAGAGTTCT
>APFE030634368.1:190638-200886 GCA_000404065.3 Pinus taeda | reverse complement strand
CCTAATGTACCAAGGTGTTTCATTATGCAGAATTTTGTACGAGAAACATTGTCTTCATATGCTTGCACCTAGTATTTCATGTGTCAAAGTCAAATATTATTAGAACTCGTCTTATGGAGTATTTGGTTTGCATGAAATAAGGTAATCTAATCCAATCAATAATAATAATTAAAATATAAAAACAATTATTATAAACATTTAAGATAATTATATAGTAAGAAGTGTGTTGTGTATATATAATATATTATAATGATGATGATGGAGCTCATGCATATGAGATTCACATATATACTTTAAATAAATCATTAATGATATTTTCTATATTATTTTTCAAAGAAATAAAAAAGTTAATGTAATTTCATTTCTTATGCAATGTCAAATTTCAACAATGCATTGATACATACATTAAATCTATGATCAAAAGTGCATTTAAAGTGAATAAAATCATTTTGACACTTTTCTAATATACTAATTTGTTTCATTATGTAGTGTGTGGTATGGGAAACATTGTCTTCATGTGCTTGCACATAGTATGTCATGTGTCAAAGTCAGATATTATAGGATTTTTTCTTATGGAATATTTGGTTGGCATGAAATTTTATTAAGCTTGCAAATAAGTTTATTTCATTTTTTTTTACATATATTTACATATTTATGCTCTATGAATAAAATGCATTCTTTAGAAATGGGAAAATGTGTCAAGTTAGATTTGATCACTTCTATTGATTTTCTTTACATGGAACTCAATACTTTGGTTGATAAATTATCAAAAATGGAACTGTAAAGTTTAGGAAGGCTAGATTATTCTACTTGAGTTTAGAAATGGTTTTCTTGTCAATATTATTTAGTCAACATTTTTTAATTGCATTAGTTTATATGTATTAGTTTTGTTTCAATTATAAAGTTCTATGATGGAATCTTATATGGCTTAGACGACTCTTGCATACTTAAAATAAAAATTTATTGTTTATATTACAATATACTTTGATTGCCTTCTATTCATTAAATATATAACTCTTACAATCAATCCCCTTCCAATTAAATTTATGCATAGCCTTCTCCCATACGACCCCCATCCACAGGCCTTCAGAGTGTGGGGGGATCAATTACACATGGTCAAGCTCGTGAAAGATCACATAGCGTTGTGAGAGTTCACATTCCACTGGTAAATCATGGCTTTGATGCTAATAAGAGTGTTAGAGATAATGTTTTTTTCTCTATTGATGATGTTACAGAGAGTATACCATCTTCACTTGTCACAAGTACACCTTCTACATTTTTAAATCCTCTTTAAACTTTATGTGTTTATGTCTTGAAATTATCTCTAATTTTTATATCATATTCAATTGATGTATTTGAATTTAATATATATTTTATTATGTTTAGTTTGTTATATATGTTAAATTATGTTTATGATTTGTGGAGCTTGAGCAACGCGAAGATAAGGGTGACAATGCAACATTTATCCCTTCATGGGATGGAACCATGGCCATTATCACGCTCGAGGATGTTAGGGCCCATAATGCATGGATTACACGAGAGATGGGTACACTGCATGCTCACCCACCTACTAGACATAATTTTATTTTGATGCTAGAGAGCATCAATTGGTTGATCCAGACCTAGCAAATGACAGACCCACATAACGACCTCCTACATGCCATACATAAGACTAGGAGGTTAGAGGCATAGATACTTGGGAGGGAATGAAAGTTGCCACCAAGGACATTAATGTGAGTGGGGAGTTGTTTGAAATATGTTCGGGCCATTGTGCTAAACATCATGGTCTAATTCCAGTAAGATATTTAAGAATTTTTATGCAATCCCTTTTGCTTGTGATTGATTCATTAGAGTTTGGGACCATTTCCCCCTCCATGACCACGCCACTCTTTACTTTTCCCGACATTTATATACAAAGTTCGTGCTACATATGAGGATAGATTACACCAACATCATATCAGATTTTTATGGTATCGATAGGAGATGTAGCTATGATTATCCTAGCGCTCATAGGGACCCTGCACATGTACCACTACCTTCAAGATTGGTGCCACTACTGTCTCGTAGCATGGTACTGTCAACGGAGCTAGAGGAGCCATCATAGCTTGACATCGAGATTGGGATACCATTGTGGACCACATTGGCTAGTGCGTAGGTCTGATTGCATGGAGAGATGAGGAAACCACTATCATTGCATCATGACCCACCAGTTCCATTAGTTGATGATTCAATTCTTGAGCTTCTATGCCTTGACTAGGTTTTTGCATATGAACATTTGTTGCGAGACTTGGAGGGTGTATGACCCACGTGACACAAGCTAAGTATTCTCTCTCTCTCTCTCTCTCTCTCTCTCTCTCTCTCTCTCTATATATATATAATATATATATATATATATATATAAATATATATATATATATATATATATATATATATATATATATATATATATATATATAAATTTTAACTCTTATCATCAAATTATACATTATTTATATTAATAATTTCATATTAGCTTGCATTTATATTAATGAGTTCATCATAACATGTAGACATAAGGTTATCTGGATGAGATTATGAGGTCATCCAAGTGGGCAGTTGATCATCCAAAGCAACCCACATCAATGCATGTTTCCTTGGAGTCTCCAACATCTCCACCTCTAGATCCACCTCTTCACACTCACATGGATGAGAATCTCTATGTAGAGCCACCTCGACCAATAGTTTAGGTAAAATTTTATATTCCTAAGATTTCAACATTTTCCTTTTTTAGGTTACATGCATGCTAATTAATTTGTAGACTAATTATAATTTATATTTTCCATTGTGTACATAGACCTAAATGTAGAGTGATGTCAAGGCCATAATGATGTGACTGTATGAGTGGGATGTTGGGTACAGAGGTGTTGCCAATGTGGGCCCATCGATGTAATCCCAAATCATTGATCCAAAAACATAGGAGCACAAAACTCAAATTGATTAGACCCCCATCCCACTAATCTTTCATTTGGACTTGAGTGAAGTTAGTAGATTCATATGTAACTAAACATACAAAATAATTGATATATATATTGTTTATTTTCTAAATAATGATAATTAATTTGAATTTCAATGTGTCATATTGTCTTACCGGGATCTGGACACCATATTTCACCAACAATCACATAGGGTAGTGGTACTTAGACCACATAGTTTGTATATTTTCACGCTCATTTCATAGGGCACATTTACATGTGATCCAAACTTTGTATATTTTCATATGGACAATATATTGATACATGAACATTATTTCAGTTTATGGACGCTTACTATTTCACTTTATGGATGTTCATGTAATGTAATTTGTATATATTTTCATATGGAAAGTTTATCGATACATTCATTATTTCAATTTGTGGATGTTTATTAATTATTGTTTATGGATGTTCATTAAATTTTAGTTTATGGAAGTTTATGGATGTTAATTATTTTGCTAGTTTAAAAAAAAAATTATACAATATATTTTTATTAAAAAAAGATAAAAACTTTAAAATTAATTAACTAAAAGGATACTATGTATATTTCAAAATGTAATTTTATTTTGTTTTTAATGACTTTTATTATCCATTTTGTGAACAATTTTCAAGTATATGCTGACTAAAATTATCTCTGAATGGTATTGAAAAATAAAAGATTAAAATGAATCCATATGTAATCAACTAAAAACTCCATGGTATAAGATTTAAGCATTATGTAGGACTCTCCATTAAGACATGAATATGGAATTTACAATATTCAATAAGTAAAAGAATTATGTAGTCACCATCAAGCCATGAATATGGAATCTACAAAACTCAAGTAAAAATTTACAAAATATTCATTTTGATTTCTAGTTTCATGGACTAAGAGAATAAATACAATCATACTATGATGCAAGTCACTTTGATACTTAAAATGAACTAAAATATGCTTCATATTGGCTTGTAGAAAGTGTCTTTTAGTGAAATCAATGTATGATATTACAATGATTTTAATAAATTATTTGAATTCTAAAGTCATACACATTATAAGAAAAAATCTATAAATGGAAATTTCTACATCCCACCCATATACCATTGTGATCAACTCTTTTAACTTCACTTTAATAAGTTAGTTGAAATTTTGAATGATATACACATTTGAAATGCTACTAGTTATAAGAAATTTAATGGTTAGAATTATGGAGTTTCCATAATTATGTTTATTCTACCATCATGAGTTACATAAAGGGCTTAAATTAACATCTCTAATACTAATGAATTGTTTAAACAAAGTTCAATGGTTTTCTAAATAAGTTCAAAATCTATTTGGTGCTTTAATGACCACTTTCTATTTTTTTTAATCAGAAATTATATACATATTAATCTATATATCATGTTATGACTAACTTCTAACATTTCAACCTATCATATCAAGATGAAAATCCAAAGGTTTACTATTAACCTAATTATAAAATCAGTAGCCTATTTGCATTGGATATGTCTGATGTTAGTACTTTGTCGAATGAACAAAATTCCCATCAATGAAATATCTATAAGCTAGAAGTAAAACAAAGATATTCAAATCACAATTTGATGTCAAACACATGTTCAATAGAAAAACAATAAACTCTATTTTTCAATTTTATTTTGGTAAAGAATTCATTCCTTACCAAGTATATAGATACAATTTATAGAGGTATTTAAAGCTTCCTTATGTTGGAGTGATTTTATAATTTGGTGAATAATGGATCTTTGTATTTTTAACTTTTAACTTTTAAAGTCACTTGAACACCTTGTTTCCATATTATTATTTTAGTTATTAAAATGATGGTTGAAAATGAAGAATCATGGAGAAAAAATAAAAATAAAAACAATAGTTGAAAGAAATTTGAAAAAGTGTTGAAGTTGAAGTAATACTATTGTTGAGATTTTTTATTTTTTTAATAAATTATAATTTCAATTAGGAGAAACCAATGCGTAACTGAATTGATAATGATAAAGTAGTTAAACAAATTAATATTTTTTACATTTCTATAAAGAAATATAAACCTAAGCCATATGCATTTAAATTTAATATACCAAAAAAAATTAATGATATGTTTCTATAAATTTATATAATTTTGTGAACTTTCCTAAATTTACTTGGCTATCTAAGTATTTCAGTCAATTCCTTATCTTAAGGTTCAATTAGAAAACACAAACATGATGGAATGGAGTATTGCTGATTACTCTATTGTGGAAATAATTTATGTTTTAAAACATGTATTGTAGACAACAAATAAGTTTTATTCAATTTTATTTCTTTTGAGGTTATCTATAAGAGGTTAGTCTCACACACACACACATAATCTATTTATTGCACTTTTTACAATCCAATATCAAGCATGTGTGTAACTCTTTCCATGATTAATATCAAATTTACAATGGCATGTTTAAAATTTCTATTTTATGTAAAATAATATTATATATCAACTTTATTGTTCTACTAAAATGGATTTTCTAATCCCCATTATGATGTGTATCTATAATTTCTTCGATGCTCAACATGAATATGATACATGACATTAAAAAAAAAATAATATAACAAATTCTAATTCAATGTACATGTCAATCAAATTATGTGTGTGTGTGTGTGTGTGTGTGAGAGAGAGAGAGAGAGAGAGAGAGCACATGAAAAACAATGCAAATCCCTCTTGATTCTAAATCTATGTGGTTCACATAAGGATACTATCTCTTAATATTATAAGTCCTTGAAATTTGAAAACCTTTAGAAACTTAAGCACCTCAAGGAACCTAAAACTTATAACATACACACCATTATAAATCCATCCTATTTGTAAATATACTTTCATTTGCTAAAAATATACATGAATGATGCACCAAGAGGGGTATGGGTGCATGGCTTCCTTTCATGGGGTATTTGCAAATATACATGCATATGGCTTCATTCTATGCTTCATTTCCACTTTCATTTTGATTTTATTTCTCTATGATTTTATTTCTAGTAGTTAATATTACATGGAAACATTTCTCTATGAATTTTATTCACATTCAAAATTAGACTATTACAAAAGTATTCAATTTTCACATTTCTAAATTACAAAATTTATATGTTGATCTCTTAAACTAGATTAAATTACACTTGGCTATTATAGACTTGGTTTTAGGGCTTGCTATTTATATCCTCTACTCATCTAGCCAATGGGTGATAGGAATTCAAGTATCCATAATGCGTTCATGGTCAGATTTTGTCATCTTCCATCTCCTTGATTCAACTTCCTTCGCTTTGATTTCTGTGAGACTGGTTTGAGCTATTATTACTAGATGAATGTATTAGCAAGATATATATTCAAGAATAAAATCTATATAAATAATGTAACCACCTTGTTTTTTAACCCTTTCAAAAAAATGACCCATCACAACCATGTCACCAATTTGGTAAGTGAACTGTCCATTTTCATATGGTTGCACCAACCTGCTTTTTACTTATGTGCATCTCATCAAATAGTAGGCCACGTTCTCTTCATTTCTTGTGGGGGAAGTGACAACAAAGGCATTGCCTACAACCAAAATAAAAAATAACATGTATGAGTTATACGTTCAAGATTTCAATTTATAGATGTAACAATTAATGATGGATGACACATACCTTCCCTTACAACATTAGAGACTCGATCATGATCAAGTAAAATGACAACCTCTTCAACATGCATCTCTTGCCACATCAGAATTGGATGAGGTCCCTTTGGATTAAGAGGAACATATTTCCATCCTTTCACTTACCCATGTTTTTCACATTGATCAAGTCTACATCCATTTGCACTAATGCAAAACTCACAAAAACATGCGGGTTTTCTTGTCTCGACAACAAATATTCCCCCCATGTATTTACTTTTCACTGAGTGTGATTCTCTTGTCCCTTTTATAGTCTTACAATATCAATGAATGGATTTATTCACATCACAAAGTTGAACATTCCAGAAGAACCTATGCACAATCCTAATAAATTTGTGACCTTCATGTCCTAAATGGGATATGCACTAATTGACCATCTCTACTGATGATTTGAGTCAATTTTCATAATGACTCATTTGGTACCTCCTAATTTCTCATTTCACACAAGAACTTGCACCATCATGCTCACCCTTTCCATGTCATGTTTTAAAAAAAGCTCTAAGAAGCTAAATTTTTGTCTCCTTGTTTAGTCGAATCGACTAATAAAAACTACATGTTGACTTGAACTACCTTGCACAACCATCTAATAATATCCAATGCTTTCTGAATGATATGTGATGAGCCCTAGTATCACACCAAGGATGTTGCAACTCCCAAGGGCTTCTCAACTTAAATTATCAACTCGAGGTTTGTACAAACTTAGAGGTGATAGCGCTATAGGCATAGAAGGTTAGGTTCTACTCATGTCACCCTCGTTCATGAAATATGATTAAGGTGTTCAAATAACACTCCTCCAACTAATTACAGTGAAAAATTCTTATGAAAGCATAAATGAACATGATTTTAAGTACAAAGGTGAAAATCCCATTCATTAAATGTAAATTCCAATTAATATTGCATGAAAGGTAAAGAGTCTAATCTATTTGTAGAAGTAAACCACGCTACTCTACTTTCACACTTAACCTATATGCATGCATCTTTTGTCTACTCATACTTGCTTGAAAATGAGAAATCCAATCTTTAGATACTCATGAAGAAAAATACTAATTCTAACTTTGTTTTGCTATCTGATGGTTGCAGTAGGGAAAGAACGAGGTTGGAGTTGTCATAGAGTCTTGCGTAATCATAAAATCATAGTGTGTGGACCATTACTCAACTTGATTATGCCATACTCAAAGTATGGAGAAAAACTGGTTGGAGAAAGCAATACTACAGGTTTTCTACAGGAGGTGCTATAGGAGGCCCTGTTTTGCTATAGGGGGAGGGTCCGAGAGATTTTTGAGGACATAAATGATGCTTTTAAGGAAGAGGAAGGTGAATGAATATAGAAGGAGGTGAATGAAGGGCATGGGAGCCCCTTAGCCAAATATAGTATCCCTCAGAGGTCTATCTTACACTAAAGTTGATGCCCACATCATCCTTCATTTTGTTAACCAAATGAAATCAACGACTGAGTTTGGAAGCAAGGTGAGGTGCCTAGAGGGAAGATGGAGAGGTCTAGGTGGATGTGGAAAGTCGTGCCCACCTATGCAGATCACCATAGTTCTCGCAGCTAGCCAACTACATGCATCCAATGATCATTATTGCAGTAAAATAAATAATCATGTAAAAGATGAGTTGAATTTTGTTGAATTCTACTTTAACCTACAACACAACTTCAATTATCAAACAAATGATACTAAATCCCAAGTTACATAGATTAAAAATGTAGAAAAATTGCAATCTAGTGTTAAACACTTTCCAAGAAATCATAAACAAATATTTTTGAGTTGGTATTGTGTATCTTTCCAATCACTCCTCCCATAAGGGAGGTGATAGGAAAGCATGCAATAACAAGTCTTTATGATATAATATATACTGAAACAAATAATAAATTACAATTCTTTGAAACAAGAACAAGAAAGAAATAAAAAAGAGGGGCTAAAGCCTATGGGTTGGGCCCAAAACCAAGGATTTTAACCCTCCAAAACTATTATTATGCAGACCAATGGTAAACTTCTCATTAACATAAAATGATAGTCACATACATCATATGAAAAATAAGAGTAACAATTTCAAGCACTAGGTTCTTCAGTAGCTACCCTTAGTTGTAACAAAAAATTGAATCCTAATGAGCATCTGGGCTGTTTTATTTTACAGAAAGGTAGTGGATGACATTTCCCTTGAAAAGAGGAGTGACTTCCTCCAATATCTTGAGATTTGTGGACCTATTCCTCCTTGATATTCACATGTACTTAGATTCCCTCAGCTGCTAGTGAATTCGAGCTATGAGTGAGGATCCTATGATCTCAAGCCGATAATGAGGTGGACAAGCCCCCCTATGTTCTCTCTTGGTTGTCTCCATCAAGCCCCTCCATAATAAATGCCTCCAAAAATGCCTCTTTTCCTGCAAAACAATCACATTAGGCCATAAAATATGACAAACACCCTTTATTATTCTTACTATGCATATTATGGCTAAAAATGTGAATTAATGTGAGTAACATATGTTGGCATTATGGAATAGGTTTGATGCTATGGCACTGGTGTTGTCCTTGATGGCAACACTCTTTGGTAACAGATCTCAGTTCAAGCTTTTAGAATGAAAGAAAAGGCATACACGCATGTTCATCTAGAGTAAGGCACGTATACACACGGGTTAGACATATCAAAGGCGTGTATATGTTGGAGAACTTGCTTTTGAACCATGGTAGTTAGTCCTTGGGATTTGAACCTATGATTTTGGACCATGGTGTCTCATCAGATGTGTTGATCCCTAGTATTGGGTCCATGGTATTGGTTTATTATGGTTTTGGACCGTGGTATTGAGGAAGGCCTAAGACTATAAAAGAGGAAGGAGATCATGTGGCAAAGGATGATCTGAATTATTATTGAATATCCGAAAAAGTGGTAGATCTGGAATACTGGTAATTAGGTTATGGTGCAGATCTAGATCTGAATAAAGGAGGAACCTTAGCGCAAAGAAGAAGGATAAGTTCTATTGATGGCTCATAATCTTTAAGTTTGAATGATAGTATCTTTGTATGATTTTGGTTTGTTATATGTGGCGCTTTCTTGATCTATAACACTGATAATCTGGGTTAATTAGTGTTTTTGAATATCTGGGAGAGCGAATTATCCTTTATAGATATGTATGCAGGTTCAGTAAAGCGAAGGCGCGTATACACGCTGGTTCAATGAATGAAAACAGCGTATACGCAGGTTGTTCCAAACACAGAAGCGTATGCACGCATGTTGCAGGTTATTGAAATGGCATATATACTTCAAGTTGTGATCTAGCTGCTTCTGTTTATTGCTGCTGCGTTCTGGGTTCAGTTTTGGTGTGTGGTTTCTGGTACTGTGTTTTGGGTACAGCTGTCAGAGAAGTATCTACTTGATTCAGATCTAATTGGTGGAAAGGAGATTGGTTGATGGAGAAATTCTTAATGGTTGATTGATGCTCATGGATCCCGTCTGAAAATTTATGAAACGTGGTCCCTGGAAGAAAGAGAAGGTTGTAGCCTTCTGTAGGCCAGCACCTACGTACTAGTATCTTGTCTAGTGCAAGAGCTAAGGGGGTTGTAGCTCTCTTCCAGGA